>VFFE01000058.1:0-91381 GCA_008921705.1 Burhinus oedicnemus | reverse complement strand
CCCCCCAAGCCCGCCGCCCCGCCGGCACTCCCGCCCCTGCCCCGACCCCTGCCCGTGGGTCCCGGCCCCATCGCCAGCCCTTGTCCCGGCAGTGCTCCCAAAGTCCCCGCGGAACTTCCCACGGGGCAGAAAGGCAATCCTGTCCTTGCCCTGAATGCCAAGTTGGGGGTGTCTCCATCCAGCCCCTCACCCCAGCCTCAGGCCTCCCCCAACTGTATTTGCGGGGTCTCCTCGCTGCCCTCCGGGGCAGCACAGCCGAGAGCTCACCAGTCAGCCCTACCACCGCCGACCAAGCAGCTAGAAATCCGGAGGTGGCAGAGACAACGGTCTGCTACCTCTGCTGTCAGGCCTCCCACCCCTAGGAAAACCCTCAGCTCCTGTTTTCAAGCACCTCCTTAAAACCACGAAGTCCTCTCTCTGTGTGGGGAGATAAGTGAGATAAAACCCCAGCTGTAACTGAGCCATGGGCCTGAGGCTTTAAAAAAAAGATGAAAGTAGACTTGCCCGCCAGGAGAAGGGTGAGTTAGCCATCAGCTGTAGTCCCTGCTCGGGAAGAAACCCTCCCAGGGCCAAGCAGCCCCCTTCCAGGAGGAGACACTGAGGGGCAGTCCCTTTCCCTTGGCAAGAGGGCAGGCCCAGTGAGCCGTTTCCAGTTCCCCACTGGGGAGGTCTTGGGCTCCCACCCCCCTCTGCGTTCAGTGTTTCATTCTCCCTCTTAAGCAGGCAATGGGGCAACCCCTGGTTGTGTCTTATTCCACATCCTTTACTATCATCCACAGGAATAAAGTCTCGCCCCCTGCCCCCCCCCATCAGGAGACCCTCCCCAATCCCCCATGCCCTTCCTTTTCTTCCTTCCCTCCTTTTGCTAGGGAGGGTTATCCCCGAGCAGCAAAGATGGCAACCCCACACCCCAGCGGGAAGCGAGCAGCCCTGCGGGGCAGCCGGGGCCAGACCTCCGGGCTCAGGAGTGGGTAAGCAGGAGCAGCAGGCTCCCTGGCCGAGTCTCCCCCCTGGCAGCATCTCAGCTTGCACCAGCCTCCCTCTTTGTTCACCGGAGCTCCCCCTGCCAGGACTAAAGCCCCAGGGGAGCCCCAGAAGGAAAAGGGGGTGAATTTGGATTGGTCCAAGAGAACGACCTGCCGGCGGGTCAGCGTGTGCAATGCATGTGCAGGTGGGAGACCTCGTGCTTGAAGCTGAATGGGGAGCACTGTCTGAGCATCTCTACAGGGAGCAGAGAGAGGGAGGGAGGGAGGGAGAGAGACAGGAAAAAAATCTTGCGAGTGCAGCGTTTGCAAAATGAGCTGGCGGTAAATAGCTGGAGGATAGACAGCGTCTCTGTACGTGATGCACAGCACGGAGAGCTGCACCTGAGCGAGGCTGGGCCACTGCTCGCTCCAGCATCACACGTCACTTACTGATGCATCCTCCCCAGCCTGCCCTCTCCCAGCACCGGCTCCTCCGCCTCTGCCACGAAAATGCAGCCGGAAAAATGGGTTCCCCCCCACGCTCGGTGCAGTCACAAAGCACAGAGCCAGGAGAGGCACAACTGAACTTGATTCAAGGTCCAGCTCGTTCTGGGGACATCCAAAAGCACCAACCTCCCCATCCCCTTTTCCTGCTGGGGACCCACAGCCCCTGAGCTCAGCCTCTCCCCACACTCCTGCTCAGGCGCTTTCTTCCCCAAGCAACGGCAGCCCTGTTGCCAACACTCCCTGCTCGCAAGTGTCGCTCTCGCTATCCAAGCCCCTTTGTTCCTCCCGCAGGCCAGCCTTCCTCTGCGTTTCGCGGCGAGAGGCTGAGGCCCAGCACAACTCATCTCGCCTGGGGTGCTCCAGCCAGGAGACCACCTCCCCTCCTCCCCCCGCTGTGAAAGACCAGGCAAAAATCACACAGCGCCTGAAAAATATCGCACCCTTCCTACGTGCCGTAGGAAAAGGAGCAGAAGCCATCCTTCCCCTTAAGGCGCACTCAGGGGTATAGGTTCTGGCAAAATCAGCCAATTATTTGCCATTTTCCAAGGCTTCCTCCCCAGGCCCCACGGGGTTTGCTGGTCCCACGGGCGTTAGCGAGCGGCCCGGCACCCGGTGCTCGGTGGGAAGGCCGGCACCCGCCTGACACCGTGTGGCCGCCGCCCGCCTTGCAGGGACGGCGGGGAGGGTGCGGGAGCCAGCCCGGCCCGGGGATGGGGACGGGGTCGGTGGGAAGGGAGGGAAGGCTGCGTGGGAGTGGGCACGCAGGGTCTCGCCCAGATCGACCCTCAGCAGGGCAAAGATAACAGGAGCGGGGAGAAATCGCAGACCGAGAGCATGCCTGGCTCCTGCCACCCGCCATCCAGGGGTAAAATGCTGCATACTTTAATAAAGCACCACGCACGTGTCCCAGCAGTTTCCATAGGTGCCCATGGATTCAGCCCAGCACGTCTAGAAGGAAAAGAATTTCAATTTACTGCTAACTGATGCCCCAGACTCATACGAGTGCACAAGACCTCTCGCTCTATGGGCAGCACGTGACAGCAGGAGCTGCTATGATAATGCCCCAGCAGATGAGAGTCCCCTAAGAACATCCGTATGGATTTCAAGCCCCTCAGAGAGCCCTCCCCATTGCACGGCAGGGCCTTTCCTCTGCCCTTCCATGGTTTTGCTCAGCTCCTGCCAGAAGGCTGAATTCCCACTGCCTAAAGCACAAAAGTCAGGGTCACTGCAGGGGCTGCGCAGGAGTAAAAACCCAGCCATCTGCACCCCACCAACACCACAGGGTGCATGTTTACTGCACCCACCTATGAAGGTGTGAGGGTCAGAGTGGCCCTGTATGGTGCATGTCCAACACACGTCATGGTGCCTGTGACAAGTGTCGCACACTCCTGCAAGAGCTGAAACACCCCAGCAATTCCCACTGCTCAGAACTGACCCTGCGGCATGTCTGAGGCACCACCAGCAACTACGACACAGCAGGACCCCAGCCCCAGCCCGGGGAAGCTCCAGCAGCAGCTGGGGATGGGGCTGGCACTCACCCATCCCAGGGAAGCAGGAGGAATGGCTTCATGTGGTGCCCTGGGGGAGTTACTGACCCCCAGCATCCCCTCCTGCAGGGACAGCTGAGGTCTGCCATCATCCCTGGAAAAGCTGCCGGGATGCTAGGGGCAGGGGGAGGTGAAGGCATTTGCTGAGAGGGCTTTGAGAGACTAGCCACCGTGAAGCAGGCAGCCCTTGCTCCAGGTGCTCACCCAGGTATGCAAGTGAAGCCCTGCAACCTTCATGGAAAAGCTTGTCTCCATTTAGGAGGGGATCCTTTGGATATCCTTACTTACCTGCCTCCCTTCTCCATTTTACAAACCCCAACGGCTGTCCCACCCTCTTGGGGTCTTGGAGAGAGACCTCCAAATCCCACCAAGTGCTGAGCTTGGTTGTCCTGCAGGTACATCAGCTGTGCCTGGGGAGCTGGTGACCCCTAACCCTGCCGTAGTGCACTCACAGCCTCCCCCGGGCACCCCCAGCTCTGCACGCCTCTGCAGCGAGAGACACCATTTCTCATTCCCAGGCTTTCTCCTGGGTGGGCAGCCAAAGCTCCTCGTTTTTCAGACCTTGGGGCAGAGCTTGCTGTAGAGCCGGTTGGCAGAGGGGCAGTGCGGCTTTCTCTGCTCTGACTTCAGTTTCTCTAAACTGGCTGCGGTTCAGAGAGATTTTGATGTGATACTCTGCCCCAGCATGTCCCTCTGGCTGGAGCCCAGCGGGGAGAACCGGAGACATTCAGACGGCACATCGCAGGGGAACCATTTTAATTAAAAGCGATGCTCTGGTCAGCGGGACACAGGCTTCTTTGGGGATATGGGGAGGAGAAGTGAGCTGGGTGAGTGATGCAGGGCAAAGACGTGCCTGCTCAGGGTTACCTCTGGACTCCACAGCTTTGCAAGGATGCAGCAGGATCAGCTGGTGCTTTCTTACCAGCAGCCTCACCATGGGGCTGGTGCTCCTGGCAATGCTTACAGTGCCCTGAAAACCCAGTGCAAACTGGGAGACTCCCTCCCCCAAACTCAAAGCATTTGCTGCTTCCTGATACCAATCCCTCTCCTGGCAGAGAAGGAGGATGCCTGTATACTGCTCATGGGCGTGTGGGGGTACGGGGGCCTCATGCTGGCTCTCCATCTCTGCCAGAAAAGAAAGTTAAAAGCTTAGAAGTGCCCTGCACCAGGTGGGTTATTGCAGCGTGGTGGGAAGCCACCGCAGCCACAGCTACCTCCCAGACGTGGGAACGACCACTAGGTCTGATGTCCTTCCTGCTGAGCAGCAAACCATGCCATGCTCTCAGCTCTGGTGGCAGAGGGGATCCATCACTGCTGGGGATGTGCTAAGAAGACCAGAAACGACTTGTGAGGGGGAGTAGGGTTTGAGGAGGAATTAGGCAAGGGGATTTTTCCTCATGTAGAAGCATGGGATCCCCAGGGACCGGGAGGCTTGAAAGAGGGCCAAGTCCTAGTGTCCATCCTAAAACGCCTCTCAGGCTGGCCTCCCGGCTAGAGCCTAGTCCACCCTGGGTAGCTCTGATCCTCCCACCTTCACCTGAGGTTCCTCAGATGCTCTAGAAAAAAAGCTCCCAGACATCAAACCACGTGGCTCTGAATCACCACAAATGTGTCTCCCTCCAAGCACCCACCAGGCCTGTTTTCTGCTCCTGGGACAGCCGTGGAAAGCAATGGCTGGGCCCTCCATGCCATGCCTGCCTGCAGTCGTATCCCGGCAGGAGTCAGAGGTGGAGCAGCCTCCAGCCCGGCACCCAGCAGGTGCCATGACAGTGAGCGGTGCCACGCTCCTGTCCCAGCAAGAATGTGTCCCACCGCTTCCCCGCCTTGGCTAGTGGCAGCCCAGCCATGTGAAACCACAATTATATTTCAGGCAGTGTGGGGAGCGTTTCTAGCCCATGCTGCCAGTCACCAGGAAGAGTAAGTGCTGATCAGCACCAGTGACACAGAGGGAGTGTGGCAGGAGGATGGGTGGCATGGGATGGAGGTGGGGAAGCTAGGCCCTTGGTCCTCAGCAGTGCCTGGTGAGACAGGGAGGAAAGGGTGGAGAGCGACTACGTGACGCTTCGCAGGGAGAACTGATCTTATTAATAAAAGCTGCTTCTTCCCAAGGCCTTGATAATCTCTCCTGCTGCAGATTATTTACAGCTGTGGAATTTAATACTCCAATGAACAAAGCTCCCCGAAGCAGAGAGGGAGCGAGCGGACTGTTAACCCTTCTGCATGGCACCAGGGGCTTTCAGCACGGGTTGGATGTCTCAATGCAGAGGAGCCACAGGCTGCCGCAGCCCCACCAGATCTCAGCACCGATGTGGCCAGCACCCAAGCCAGGCTGACACTTGGCAGAAAGTCAACCCAAAAGCCCATTCAAACACCTGGATGGGGAGCACACCACTAAATTACAAAGACAGGCCAGGGAGTAGTGCTTGGAGGCAGAGCCTGGGCAGGGCTGGGGGCCGTGTTGTCAGCGAGGTGGTGCTGCATTAACACCGCCGAGTAAGCACCTGACCTTACAGATACCAGGCCAACAAACTCAGCCCCCAGGCTGAGAAGATTGCTGCCCCCAGCTACATTATCCACCCCACATGTTCAGTGTCAGGCGTGTGTGAAACTGAGTCAGCTAGCTCCGGGGAGCCTTGCTCTGGGTCTGCAACACCAGTGGGGTCACAAACTGCAGTACAGCACTCCCTCTGCCTTCCCTGGGACCAGAAAGCCCATGGTTAAGGTATATGCTTTAACATGCCCTGAAATGTACCCCCTTCCTCAGCTTGTCTTGAAATTCAGTGCATCTCAGGATGAGGCCACAGGAACCATCAGACTTGGCTTATTTGCCTGAACAGTCCCTTAGATGCAGCTGATTCGCAGCCTGGCAAAAGCAAGGGTGAGAAGGATGTATAGGAAAGACCAATTAATCACATGGGCTGGTTGTCCTGCCAGCATCAGAGCGTGGTTTGAGTGTGTGGAGAAGGAAAGGCAAACATCAGCCCTCACATGCTAATATCCACTAACCACCTGTCATGGTTTTGGTTCCCATAACAAAGGGACAGATCATTGCAGCCTGGTTTTGACCTCCACCTCTCTTAGCATACGTGTACTTCAGACATTCCCCAAAGACCACACAAATCCTTAGTCCAGCCCTGCAAAGCACAGTTTAAAGGGTCACAGTAGCATCCCTGCTGTAAACTACATAACTACAATCATCAGACATGATAAACAGCCCCTATCCACCCCACATAGCCCATGCAGGAAAAAGCAGAGCTACGGCAGAATTCAGGTGAGATCTCCTATCCTCTCAGTCAGTAAAAGTCCGGCTCCAGAAGCACAGGAGCTCACGCACCAACTCATGTGTCTCATGGGATGGCATCCCCCCTATTTGTCAGCAGCACCTGGCCTTTGTGCAGCACCAGATCAGGCCACACCTGCCCTAAAACTACAGTACGTGCCTCCCAGGTTATGCAGCCCCTTTGCTCTTGACTTGCAAGACCTCTCCCGACAGTCCCTCTCCTACCCGTGTGATGCCATCCAGCAAACCTCTCTCAGGGCTCTTCCCATCCTTCAACCACCCCACAGAGGAGGAGCCGGAGGCTGGTGAAGGGAGTTCAGCCCAGCCTCAGGTGGCCCAAAATTTGCACGGGACAGCCCACTAACTGCATTTCCTCATTCTTAAAAGTCTCACGGTTTGCTCAACTTTCTGCAGAAACACAAGATACCACTTGCCAGCCACCACCACTCTGTATTGGCAGAGCCTTTTGCCATTGAGTTTGCCAGCAAGGAGCGCAGGCTGCTGTGAGCACGTTGAGTGGAGACACCAGCAGTGAAGGGAGCCCAGGGAGCAAGGGAAGGATGGATCCTGCCCCACAGAGCCCGACGGGTGTTTGGAGACCCTCTCTCACAGGCAGGAGGCTGCCTGGCTTCCTTCTCCTCCCTGCCCCAGTGCCTGAACTGCCAAGCCTCCAGGAGGGAACTGCCTTCGTGGGTCTGGGTTTGATGCCCTGGAGGTCCCCCTGTCCTCAGCTCATCCAGCTGCAGGTGAGGCCTCCTGGGGACCTGTCCCTCCTCTGCAAGGCAGACTTGAGAAGCCAGTTAAACCACCTATTTACTGCTGTTAGCATCACGAAACACAGATTCGAGGCTTTCTAGAGCTGTCTAGGGCCTGCTGGAGAAGGGCCAAGAATTGAGCATCAACCTCAGGAAACAAGGGCAAAGATAACATCTACCATCCTACCACCTCCTCCCCTCAGTTTACCTACCCCTCTGAGCGATGAGTTTTGTGCCATCAGTGAACTGGAGCCCTTCCCATCACCCTCCAGACATACACGGGGGATCTTGAGCCTTGTTTTGAAGAGGAATGTAGACACAGTTAGGAGCAAAGCTCAGGTGGCTGCACAGCACACAAC
The DNA here is from genome assembly GCA_008921705.1 of Burhinus oedicnemus. NCBI lineage: Eukaryota > Metazoa > Chordata > Aves > Charadriiformes > Burhinidae > Burhinus > Burhinus oedicnemus. Next base: position 83,968 of record VFFE01000058.1, on the reverse strand, counting down.
CATTTTCTCTGCTTCAGGCATGCACGAATGCAAAAACCCAAAAGCTCATCATTCAGAAGCAATATCCCCTCCCGTGCTGGAGGCGGCTACCACCCAAATCTCCTGTGCATCCCAGACAGCTTGGACCAGACCATGGAGCAAACTGTGAAAGTCAGGACAAAACACCACCCGTGGGGCCGAAGACAGGGCTCCCCTTGGGATGACCTGAAGCACGGTGATAAGAAACGCACTCTGGCCTGTTCAGCTTTTGCCAGCCCCGGTGAACCAAGAGTGGTCTGCTCTCATCAGTGCCTCCACGGAGCTGCTGCTGGGCCAGCAGCATGGGTCAGGCATCACTCGGCCCTCTGTATCTCACCCCGCTGTCCCAGCATAGGGTGCCTGTTTGGGAGAGCAGGACTAGGCTTGCCAGGACCAATGTCAGGGAACACCTGAGCTCTTCCCACCTCTCGGATGCAGGAGGTGGAACATGCTCCTCAGCAGTGCATGCTGCCCCTAATGCTCAACTGCTGCTCTCTCAACCCACAAACTGTTCCCCATTTCAGAGCCCAGAACGCACCGTTATGATTTCCAGTCTTTTCATCATGTTGTCCCAGAAATGGCAGGAAAGGCTTTTTCCCCTCCTCTGGGGTCAGACGCCAGCCTCGCAAGCTAGAACAACAAATCCTTTGATTCCAAGAGATGCATCTAATACAGGCAACCAGAGGAGCCACATTGGGATGCCATGGTCACAACTGGGGACCCATCAGAGGAGGAGGCTTGGTTCAGAGTCTGGACTGCATGGCTGTGGTTGAACTCCGTGATGGCCCTCTATGGCCAGGGGTGGATGTCACAGGGTGACGTTTCCATACCTGGGAGTTTTCAGCTCTTGAAGGCTGAAGGTCAGGCACCATACACACTCATACTGGGGAGTTAGACTAGCAGTCAGGAAGCTGATCAAAGCATTGCCCTTCATTTTGGTACGAAGACAGCCCCAGCTGCAGGGACTGCTATACAAGGGGTAGGAGATGAGAATTTCCTTGGAGTGGCTCAAGCCTGGCTCATTCCTTTTGCTGCCCTGTCCTGGTAGATCCTGGCAGAAAGAGCAGCTGATGGGCTCTGAATACAGCTTCACATCCTCTCCCCACAATCCACAGGCGGTCTGGGGTACAGCTGCTGCAGGTCGCCGCTGGAAGCACCCCAGTACCCAACACAGGATGCCTGCTGAGCCCTTCGCAGAGCTGCAGTCCTTCAGCTGGCAGAGCTCACCCCACCCTGCCTCCAGGCAAGCAGAGGGCTAGCCTCACCGTACAGGAGCCGCAAGACCACCACGTCCTGGCCTTGGTCCTGGGGAATACTCACCAGTGCCCCTCTCACCCCTGAGCTCCACACTCAAGTGCTGCGAGACCATAACTATGAGGAGCAGCTCATTCGACTTATAGAGAGAGAGAGGTCTGTGGTATGATCTTATACTGAATGACCTTGGATTTGCTTCACAAGCTCTGCCTTGGTCCATGTTGTATCTTGGGGCTTGCATGTTTATTTTTAAATAACCACATTAGGTTTATGGAGTTTACAGCAGACATTTTCAAAGCAAGCTCACATGTCAGAAGACCAAGTAACAGCCTGTCTTTGGTGTCCACACCACAATAACTGCGCACATCACTTCCCAACCTTTTGGGGAGGGTGTGTGTACTATTCATACTGAGCATCCAGCTTCATTTTTGGCTGTATTAACCAGTGAAGCTTCCTTGTCCCCTGCAGCAATGAATTCCATGGGGCAACTTGTGCTTTGAGCGAAAGCAAAAATGAAAAAAAGCTAATTTTATTTCATCTGCCAGCCTGTTTGATGGAACATCACCTCTATTGCACTCTCAGACTGGGTGAATGGATGTGCCTGATGTGCTTTCTCCACATCCTTCTTTTTATCCTTCTATCATGAGCCCTCATTAATCTTCCTTCTCTCCAGGCTAGACATTCCTGGGCTCTCCAATTCTGTTTTCTTGTTAGAGGGTGTATCTGTGAGAGGTCTAGGAAAATTCTTATCCTCTATGTCTGACAGCTTCTGAGATAAGCTGATCAGCCCAGCATGCACTAGCTCACTTGAGGCTCCACCACTGATTTATGCAACAGCATTAAGACTAGATTCAGTATCGTTCACCACCCCGTTTCTTATGCTGGAGAATGGGAGAAACTACTCAGAAAATGAGTTGGCAAGGCTGCAGTCGGTGCTAACTTGCTCACGGAAGAGCCTTTTGGGCAGCAACCATGCAAGCTTCAACCTCGGGGCTCTGCCCTGGCAGCAGTGCCAGCCCCAGCCTCCTGCTCTCACGCCCAGCTCTTCACCCCCTCAAGCCCCTCGGGGTTTCCCAGTACAAGCATCCAGCCTGTATTAACCTCCCTGATGCAGGCTCTCCCCCCGTCCTTGTCTATCTCAAACAGTAGCTGCAGAATATAAACAAGCAAGACCTCGGGTCCAGCTGCTTCCCGGTCCTTTTTGCTCCCCCTGGGTCATGCAGATCCTAAAACAGCACAGCCACATCCAGAAGAGAAGCAGACTGCTAAAAAAATGACAACCCTCATCAGAAGGGCTTGGTGGGGTCCTCCCGCTGCCTCCCCGCCAGCGTCTGGGTGGAAAACGCTGCTGAGGCTGCTAACCCCCCTCACTGCCTGAGGCTTGGCAAGCCTCTCCCTCAGGGAGGGGGATTTGGCATCTGCCTCTTGGTGAAAGGCCCCGGCAGGGGATTCCAATGCATTTTGAGGGGATGTTTTGCATCAGGAGAGTGGCCCAGCTCCAGGCTTCCCAAGAGAGCCACGGTGTCACTCGCAGACCCATCTTTCCATTGATTTCCCTAGCCCAGCTAACCCTCACCAAAATGGGACGGGGGTTAGATGTGACCCTGCCGCCTCTGGCCACTCAACACCCCTCCGTGGAGACAGGGCTCAGCCCCAGTCAGAGCTCCCTGGCTCTCGATAGGTCTTTCTCCAAGAGACCGGGTCAGGCTCGGTCACCCCAACGTCTCCATCTTCCTCCTCCTCGCCAGCCGCGGCTCCGCTGCCCTGCTGTGGGCCGGCGGCTGGGGAACGTGCTGACAGAGGGAGATTTTGGCTCTGTCACGTCAGTCAGGCTTAGGGGCCCACCGAGCGATGTGGGGGGCCATGGGGGCAGGCTGCTGGGCACACCATCACGCCCACATTGCCATCTAGCCTTTCGCTCTGGGATGTGCAGCTTGCCACCCTCACCCCTGCCAATCCAGCGATGCTCACTTTGGACCAAAGTCTGGCCTCTGGCTGCATCATCCCCGTTTCAGCAGGGGTTTCGGCCATCTCCCCCTCCTCCCAGCCCCCAAAGTCACTAGCTGTCTCCCCCAGCTCTGCGGTCCATCCACCCTGCTGGCGCAGGGCCATGAGACAGGGCCGCCCGTCTCCCAGCCTCAGTCTCCAAGCAGATGGAAGACATCAGCTTCCCGCTGCATCCTTCTGTGATAATCTGTCTCGCCCGCTTCCTTTCGGGGACACCCCTTCTCACGGCCAGCTAATCCCCAGTGCTCGCCTATCTCTTTCCAGACCCCAGCCCTTGCCAGAGAGCCCTGCCACATGTCTTTTCTGGGCAAGCATCTTCCCAAAGGCCATCTCTCCGTACCCATTCCAGGATGCCCTATAAAAAGACTGCTCTCCCCCACCTCCCATGGAAGAATGCTTGGGCACAAAGTCCCCACAGTCGCAAGGGGAATAGGCATCCTCTCGGAGCTTCATCTGATGCAAACCCTATATATATCCAAACACATGGGAACGGACACTAACCCAGGGACCGAGTCAGAGCTGACCAGGGAGGCACACTTGTAACAGGGCAAGAAGACCCTGGGAGGACTCTGCCTTTGGCTTCCCTTTCCCTCAGCAGCGGGTGGCAGCTCCCCCAGAGGCTGCACAGGAGATGACAGAATTCCTCCTAAGCACCGTCTCACACTGGGAAATTTTCCCATTTACTGTATAAAATCATGTTAATGGCAGAATAATAAAAATAAATAGGGAGCAGGGAAGAGAATGACCTTCTGGCAGCAGCTGAGGTAGGTGGTGTTCTGGTTTCTCTTCCCTCCCCTGATGGAGTCATCCCACCAGCTCGCAGCCATCCTTAAAGAAAAGGACCGGCAAGAACTGCTGCCCACAGAGGAAATCACATCTGATTTCCTAGCAGGATGGATGCATAAGGAAAAGCCTTCCATCTGGAGAGAGCACAGGCTCCGACACATCCCAAAGATGGATGCTTCAATGGCGAGGCCAGGAAACATAGCAGCTGCTGCCGGGACACCACTGCCTCGCTGCTCAGAAGGCTCTGGCACATCCGGAGCAGAGTGGTGGCCAGCCTGGAAGTGAGAACAAGCAGGTATTATCTGCTGCCCCAAACCAAAAGAGAGGACCTGGAGTATGGGGCCTGCTTGAAGGAAAAGAGAGAGAGCCCAGAGAACCTACATCAGCCTGGGCCGCTGGCAAGGTGCCATCCATCTGCTCCTGCCTGTGCAGGCTCCGCTGCCAGAGCAGTGCTGGGGCAGTCAGGATCTGACCATTTCACAGCCACAGTGGGGCCAAATTCAGTGGGTTGGGTGGGAGCAGGCTAAGGGCTCATCCACAAGCCAGGCCCTTTCCTCTCAGAGAGATGCTGCTACAGGCAGCTCTTGGAATTTGCCAAGCATGGAGCCATCACCGCGAGCTAGGAATTTCTGCCGAGGCCACGTTCCTCATTAGGAAAGATGGGTAAAAACTGCAGGAGAGGCTCTACGGGATATGCTTAGCTTAGCTGACTGCATGTCTGCTTATTAAGCTCTGAGGTTAAGGATTTAGTTCCACATATCAGTTTACTTAAAAATAAAGCATCGCTTCACATTTTAATCTCAAGTATGCTGCATTGTCTTGCCCGCTTCCTCTCGTGCCCTCTCCCCACGACCTCTTCCCCAGCAAAACGCAGGAAAGTTATTAGCAAATATTCTGTGAAATATTTAATATCCAAACAGCGGGGTCTGTGCATCCCATGAGGGACTTATAGCCCTTATGGTCAGGACAAGAAAAACAAGGATTGTTTGCAGGCCCCCAGGTCCTACTGGGAGGTGCTTCAAGGCTGGAATTGTTGCCAAGCAAAAACCTCACAGGAAAGCAGCCCTTTAGATGAGTTATAAACCAGGCTAGCTGGGACTGAGGTATTCCAGCTTGAGGTGGACCCCACTTCCACTGTGCCCACAGCCTTTGCACAGAAACAGAATACCCCATACAAGTGACATTTGGAAGTGTATTTTCTGGCCCAAAGTAAGTGGAAGCCATCTTCCTCTTCTGTTCTCAAAAACATTTACATTGAGGAAGTCTGAGCTCCTTCTGTCTGCAGGAGGGGCATGACAGATATCAATTGGCTTATGATTTGTTTACAAAAAACCTATGAAACTATTTGCTTATGTGTTTATTGGGGTTAGGGGACTTTCAAGGGCTGCGGAAGGTTTTCTAAAGGAAGAGCGCAGGGCTGTTAAGTGGTGTAAACACTTTTCCCAAATACGCATAAAAACATATACCCTTTTTTTACTTGAAATACTTCAGCCTGCTACTGGGATGAGCTTTGAAAAAGCTAAAAAACACACCTAAACCGGGCTGCGAAGATTTACCTGCTAACGGCTGGGCACAGTGATGACTTCCCCACCCCTTTGCCGCACTCGGGTAGATCAGCCCCCTGCAGCCCTTGACCTTGAGCAGAGCCGAGGTAGTCCCACCCCTCCGCCCCGACTCTGCTCCTCAAGCCGGCCGGGATGCGGGATGGTCCCCACCGGCGGCAGGGAGCCGCTAGGGGGCCCGGCCGGCTCGCTGGAGGATGCCGGGGAGGGGCAGAGCCCTCCCGGCGCCGGGCAGCGCTCCCGGGCCGTCCCGCTCCCGGCATCGATGTACCGGCCCGCATGGCTCCCCACGCCCACAAGGCTAGCACCGAGCACCGCCAAAGGGCTGGGGAGCCGCTGGTAGAACAGCGCTCGTCCCAAAAAAAAGGAGCCCCGGGAGTATCCTACCCTCATCCAGGAATAAATTCAATCAGGGAAAAAAAGGCGGTGAACAATGCCCGAGCAGTCAGGCCCGGCTGCGCCCCTGTGACACGGAGGCAAACCCCAGCCGAGGGAGGGAGGACAGTCACGGTCATCACTGGGACTGGCACGCAGAGTTTGTTCACCGTCCTGCTTAGCAAAATGGCATAAACATCATCTCCAAGCACAGAAAGTTCCTCCTGGAAGTCGACTGCACTTGGCTAGACTGGAAAGACTGACATCAGCCAGGCGAACGTCCACTCTGCTGATATGCCAGCGGGCAGAAGCCTAAGAAGTGAGCAGGCTGAGGGCTTAAAGGCAACACGGACAGGGTTCAGGAAGACTCAGAGCAGCAGACCCAACATCCACTGGCCTGTGGACAACAGCAGGCGAGGAACGTGCTGCTCGCAGCAGCCAATTCCGCTCTCCCACTGAACTGGGCAGCACACAGGCTTGGGCTCCTCCAGTTCACGGGGAAGTTCTACTAAGGGGAACAGTGCCCTTCTTAATTAAAGGTTGAGACTGAACTTAAATGTGAAGTACCATCTTATCTGCATTACCTGGAGTAATGGACGACAAGGGGAACCAGGGCTCACCTTTTCCTTGGGCAATGTGGATTGATAGTGGAGAGCACGGGGCAGATTCATCTGCCAAGAGTAACAAAAGTGTGGTATAGCTCAGCACTGCAGTCCTCAGATCTTCACACAGGGGCAACACAGGGCCAAGGTGAGGAGCTTTCCCAGCACAACAGGGAGGGGAGATGGAAGGACAAGGCGCAGCCAGCTGCCACTGCCACCAGACCCATGAGGAGTCAGCTCAGGGGCCTGAAGCTGGCCAGACTCCCACTGGCTGCCTCCTCTGCACTCTCTTCACCAGCACTGCTATTTGTAGGCGTGCTCTGCCCCAATGTCCCTCTACCTGCCACAAGCGCCATGTTTCTCTGCTCAGCTTCATATAAAGGCAGCTGTTTTGCTCCTGGACCACAGCTGGCCCTGAAAGCAATACAGTGGCATTTGCCCACTGTTGTGTCCGAGCTTAGGAAGCACCGCTGGACAACAGCCAGCCTCACCAACCAACATCACAGATAATGTCTGACACAGTCCAAAAGGAAGCTTCTTTCTACTAACCTTTCCATCTGAACCCAGCCCTTGCATTACTTGGAGAACACAATTTCCTGAGGTTGGTCAGGCAGAGAGCATAGGCTGCATCTCAAACCTACCCTACCTCCTCTTCCTATCTCTGCTTCCCCATCTCTGGCATACTCTGTTCAACCACACACCACCAAAGTTGTAGGCCATCATGCTCTCCCAATTCTGATTCCCCCTGAAGACTTTTCTTGGGCAAAGACATACAAATTAATCCTTTTATTGAATGTGCCCGAGGCACCAATAGTTCATTATATATCTCTCCTACTTTATTACCTGTGAATCCATTTTGTAGACCACAGTGTCACTGGGCCAGGGACTGCACTTTGTGTCTTGCTCTTGGGGAACTGGGAAAGGCAGAAATGGGGAAAAGAGAGCATAAGCAGTACAAAACAAGAAGGATTTTCATGTTCTCATTTTAATGATTAGAGACCACATTAACACCACCAGAGCAATAAGAGTGAAGGAGCATTTCCCCAACACACTGCAGAAGTTCTGCAAAACAAATCAACCTTATTTTGGAGAAAAACAAAGTATTTCAATATTTAAACTAGTTGCTTGTAATTCTTAAACAGGAAGAGAGACTCTCGATGACTCAACTTTTTCACATTTCACCATTTTCTAGAAAAGGACCAAGGAACAGATACTGTATGAAAGGATATAAACAGGATTGCCAGAAACTTTTCTTAGCTTTCATACGAAGTTGCGGGCAATGGCCAATACTTTGGAGAACTCTCCTTCTCTCTGTCGCAGGATATAGGGTATTGGTGTTTTTATTCTAGTCCCTACTGGATTTCCGTTGTCTTCTATGAGTACCACATTGTTGGAATCAAATCTAGGCGTCATGGTGGGGCCAGGCATCTTGTGCCCTACAATCAAAGCCTTCTTCTTTTCTCCTTTGATAGCCAGAAGGATCTTGTCTCCTACTTTGCCAACTCCGGTCTTGTTATACACATGGATACATTTTGGTGGCCGGTGGTACGGTGTGTTCCCCAAGGTGCTGTTGTCCACCACTCGCACGCGGGTGAGTTTCTGTATTGCTCGGCATGCTCCAGTGATACTAGCAAAGGACAGGAAAGAATGAGGGACAGATCTACTCAATAATCCTTGGGGAGCAAGAGCAAACCCAGCACAGGATCTTGTCATTACAGAAACCACTCGGAAGGCGCCAGCAACAAATACATACCATACGGGTGACACATTGACTGCATTCAATGTGCTCTTTGAAAGCCAGATGGTACTCTGGGCTTCGCACACTCTTCCCTAAATGTCAAACACAAAACGACCGTTCTACTCTGAAACATGATGAAAAGATGGTGTGAAGAGTGGCTTGCATTTACTGGGCTTTTTAGCAACTGCAGATGATTCCATTCAACTTCAATTTACAAGCAAAAAAACCCATGCTTGCTTCTGCCACAAACAGCCTACAGGAAGCTAAGACTCAAGTCAGGCTCTTTCAGTCTTGTACACAGTCCCCAGCAATAAGGACTTTTCTGACCGATCTTCTTTTCAGTGAAGTCTATGAGCGTCTCCCATCTTATTCTGCTCTCAGTGAGACCTCTGAGGTCCTGCTGTGGCTGTGCTAAGCTGCCACCAACTAGAATCTAACGGATCATCACCTTCCCCATGTGGGAGGAACCCAGAGAGACACAATCTCTTCTGTATCTGTTCGCTCTGTGGAATTATCAGGAGTAAGAAACAACAGAAATAAACTGCACAATACAAGTTGCTAGATCTGACTCTGAATATGCTTGGTAACAGCAGGAATAAACTGAGAAATAATTCAACCTCCCTTTCAGGAACGGCTATTCTTTTAGCCAGTAAGTTCAAATTTAAGTGATTTGCTGCTTCTCTTCAAATGACACCCAAACACAGACCATCGGAAAAGCAGGAAGATCCTTTCTACTGCTACACAACTGCTTTGCATTAAGGTACTAGAAACATGCTGGCCAGACACCTGCAGGAATGCCAAGATGCTGTCAGCTGAACTACTCAAACAGACAGCATGTGGAATCAACCTAACCATTCACCTTGTTTTGCAGAGCAGAAGCATGTACAGTAAATAAAGACCACTGGGGACCACCACCCTACTTGAAGACGAAGGACTTGTCTGTGCAATGCTGCCTAAAAGAAGAGCAAGCCATCCCCTGCGTATCAGTGTGGATGAACATCAATTGAAGCAGACTTTTTTACATGCGGCAAGGGAAGGCCAGCTGGGTCAGTCTGCGTTCGTCTAACTGCTCCAGAGGTCCAGTGCTGCCTTTCAAGACTTGTTTCCCGCAGCAGAGGCCTACCCCAGCCTTTCTCTATAAGCAGACACCTCTCTCCTCTCTCAGAAGTCACTCACCTCTGCAAGCAGCCACCCTCTCCCATTGTCTATACTTTGCTTGCCAGGCTGTGGCTGCACAGCAGGGAAGGCGAAAGGAAGAAAGTTGGAAAGGGACAAGAGCACTGTTGCAGGAAGGAGAAGGGGAAACCTAGGTGGGATCAAGTCCGCAACGCAGCAGTAGCAAACAACTATAAGTGTGATTGCCCAGGTACCACTAGATTGAGTAACTGCACAAGGGGGACTTTTTCTTTCCCCTCCTTTCTTCATTTCTGCCACAGTCTTGGAGTAGAACCCCACCACATCCAAAGCAGGCCCACCACAAAGGAAAGGTGTCCCCATTAAGACTGCTGAACTCCTGCAGTAGCACTGCTCACCTCTGTGGACGTGGCTTCCCTCTTGCTGTCAGCATATATATATATATATATATCTCCTTTAAATGTCTGCTGGCCAATGGTCTCACACAGCCCATTTACAGAGAAAGTAAGACTCAGATACCTCCTTGAGATAGCTGCCAGGACCATCACACAACCTAGCCCTGAGCATTGTCTTTAATGCCCTCTCTAGACCACAGTCATGGGAATGACTATTCTCACCCTATAAACTGAAGCCCTGACCCTTCAAAGAGCTATATGCTAGAGCCCCACACCCACATAGAGTGTACTGTGGGATTAGGCCCTAAGCTTTGCACAAAGCATTGTAAAACATGAGATCCATAAATTTAAGAAGCTTTAAATGCCTTGAGCCTGGAACAAGGACCTAAAGGAAAATAACAAAATGGACACTGTTAAGGTACAAGGCAATAATTTTTCAGGTTATTCTTCTAAAGAACTGAAATGATAAACTCTGGAATAATTTTAAATATCTAATTGGCTTCACATCAGCAGCAGCTGGCTGTTGCTTTTTTGGACTTGGCTGAGAAACACAGGCACTTTCAACTTCTGCTTGCGTTGCCCTCAAAGGCCTAAAAGCCTCCTTACAAGCATATGAAAATGCAGAGTTCAGACCACACTCAGACTGCCAGGAACCTGCATCTGCTGTTGTGTTTGGGCTCACTTTACAACCTGTGAAGAGACAATTATGTGATTTTGGTTTATTGTATTATCCTTTTTGAATTAGAAATATTGTATCTTATGTTTGACCTACTTAACATCATCTCTTTCAATCAGGAAATTCTCCCAAGAAAACAAAAGCAAAAGCAGGATCTGAAAATTACCTGAAGTGTCGCTGGATCACTGTGCTGCTTAGGTGGGTTAAGGACAAACTCAATCGCGTATTCAAGAGAGCCATTCGGAGTCTGGTAACTCACTCTGCGTAAGAAACAAGAGAATTATAAACTCTGGAAAATGGAGAGAATTTGTTTCACTTCCTTTCCCTTACGTGAGTCACACACTAGAGCTTCAACACCTCTTCAGAAGCTGCAATCCACAGCACACAGAGTGGTAGCAGCATCCGCAGCATGCTACAAAGCAGAGCAACAACCCCTGCCTGAATTCAGCAGACAACATAATTCAGATGAGTATACTACAAAGCTGAACTCCGTATCACTGCACTGCAGTTTCCTGCACACAGAGGTAAGGGCCCTTCTGCATGCACTATGAACCATGTAACAAGCAGGTTTGAGAATTTTGGATGTGAACCAATTTAAAGGCCACAGTGACCACTAAAAGCTACCAATGTTACCTACAAAACCAAGCAAAAAGCTGACTGGCATCAGAGCTTCTAGAAACAATTTGCCAGACAAAGGGCAAAGCAAAACACCACAGGTGAGGGCACGCTTCCTCTCAGCATACACAAGGTGTTCAGCAGCCTTTGTTTAGAGACCAGAATCACTGGTCTGCCAGTGTCACCCTGATGGGGCTGCCCAGATGAACACAGTTCCCTGTAACTTTACGGTGCTCCCTCAACCCAAACCAAAACACCATGCCAACTGCTGCAGAGCTGGGTTGCAAGGTTAACCTCCGAGTTCACCACACCCTCTTCCCCGACTACATCTATGGCGGTTCCGTAACCTCATTCTGTCAGACTGATGGGGACCAGCTTGCACGCGCAATCGCAAAGGCTTATCTGAACCTGGATCATTTTGCCAGACGTGTTAGGGAGTGATGACCCAGGCAGCTATCCTGGCAGATCCAAGTGCACGGAGAAAACAACACGGACCTAGAGCCAGTCCTCTTTCAGGCCAGCCTCAGCGGAGCTAAGACTTTCCACCTGACTGCAACTACTGCTGTGTGACACTGCCTGCTTAGACCTTGGCAGTGGAACCAACACATACACCGCTCCTCTCCTATCTAAAGTAAACATTAAAAATACATTGACCTCGTATCTCCCTTTGCCAGCTCTGATGAGCTTAGGGCCAAACTGTAACACTACGTTGTAAGGCCATTTTCTTAAATTTTATTTTATTTTAAAAACAAAGCTGACCTAACTTCTCTAGGGAGAAAAAAAATATCCACAGAGCCTTCCAACAGACAATGCCACAGCTGTTCTTATTACAACCAAGTAAAGCCCAGGCTAAATCTTCACTCTCTCTTTGTTTTTATTTTTCCCGTGTTTGCTTACTTGGGCATCTATGTAATTTTCAGGGTTTGCGGTTGTCCTACAGAGCAAGCATTACCTGACAGCAAGATAAGCAGCACTGGGGATGTGCACCACAGCATTTTTGTAGCAGTGCTCCCTGAGCAAAGCACACGGTATGTCACAAACCATCTTGCCTGTCATACAGGCAGGTTTGGAAGAGATCAGCAACAGCCAAAGCTTACATTTATTTCCTAAACAAAGACACTTTTCAGTGGGGTAGATCTCCAAACAAGTTCAGAGCTTCTCTTCAGAGCTCGCCTCCACTGTCACCTCTCTGAAATGAGATTCCAAGAAGGCTGTGTTTTTGCCACAGCTCCTTACCTAGCTGTGTCATCCTAATGAAAACAAGGCCCTGCAGTATTTACAGTGCTGCTGGCAATCAAGGTCCAATTACCCAGGCCTTGCTGCTGCTAGGATTTCTAAGCAAGTTCAGCTACGTTGCCTTGCTGTAAGCCCCCCCTCTGCATTGGCAGGGAGGACAGCCTGTGTCCCGTTCTGCACTTGGGTGTACTGTTTCCCTGTGTGAAACTCAAACCTCACAGGTAATATTGCTCCTACTTCCTCCAGAATCGCACCGAGGCTTTGGATTCCTCTACAAAACCCAAACAAGCAGCAGCAGCGGAGTCAGCCTCTCTGTTGTCTTTGACGGATGCTTCTTGGGGATTCCGGCTCTCTTCCCCTAGCAGGCACTGCGGCCTCGGTGGCAGGAGAGGGTGGGCCTGCCCATCCTCACCACTACGTAAGACCGATAGGAGAGGTCTGCTGGTTCATGGCAGGGCAAGCACAGGCGGACGTTCTGCCCGCTGTCAGAGGGACAGCAACGTCAGGACCAGCATAGCTAGATGTGGTCAAGGCCGCATGTCAGAGTCCTAAAGCGCTGCCTAAACTCTGAACTCACTCCCCACTCCTGGGAGGAGTCACCGTTTGTTTCCACCCTCTGGCAGCAGTGAAGTTTGAAGTTACAAAACTACCAGCAGAAGCATCAATAGCGTTAAGTGTCCAAGGACTGTTTATTTTTCCAGATGACTCAGTACCCCCTTCTTTGCTAAGAATTCTTCCTCGGCACATTAAGATGTGTCATGAGCTAAGAAACTTGGTATGATTGATTATTTGGTATGAAGCATCCTGTTAGGAACTGAGTAAACAGGGGGGGATGCTTCCAATTACCAGGAAGGTTCAGGGTGGAGAAAAGAGAAGAATGCACCTGTGGCACGGAGTACGGCATGCAAGGCTGCAAGTGGGTTCATGAAGAATGAATCACATTTTCAGCTATCGTAACATGTCACCTTCCCTTCTAGAAACGAACAACCAATAGTTCAGGTCTGTCTCCAGGTGCTCCTCAACCAGACCCAGTCCTGACTTGCTCCCTCTGCAGCTGTGAACAGGGCACTTGACCTCCTCCACCCTCAGTTTCCCCCTCTGTGGAGCAGCTAATTACTAACCTAAACTCCAAAGGGCACGGAAGCCACTCACTCTGTCACACTGGGTGCTGCCACACGAATGCTCTGAGTCGGTGCCAAAGTTGAAGAGCTGCTATAAAGCGATGACAGCCATTGGCCCCAGCGCAGCCAGCACCTCTCTCCTTCCCAGCGCTGATGTTGCCTCACATCAGCAGGCCTTAAAAAGGCTCAGAGGAGGCTGCACTTAGCACAGGCAATGCACGTGACCCGACTTTGCTTCTGAAGGTGGCTCCCCCAGGGTTGCCTCTGATCAGGTTTCAGTGATTGGAGGTTTATTGGAAGAGTATGCCCATAACCCTCAAGCACAGGAAAATTTGCAGGAATTCCCAGAAGTCTGCTGTCAGTATTGCCCAATTGATACAGGAGTGCACCCTACAATACTCTGGGTGTGCAAAACACCACTGCTGCTTAGTACTTAGTTACTAATACACTCCTGAACGCAGAATTATCTTGGAAGGGATTTTTGGAGGTCATCTAGTCCAATCTCCTGCTCAAGCAGGATTAATTTCCAAGTTGTTCATGCTGGGCAAGAGCAGTATTTAAACAGACACTATCCTAAAATGAAAGGCCCAACACAAAGACAACTCTTGATATAGCACAAGCCACACGCAGCTGCACCAAAGCAGTGATAAAGAACCCTGCAGAGCAACCTCTCTCCCAGCTCCTACCTGCTGCCCCTAAATTCTAGAAGTGGCTCTATCTCATGGTTAGAGAGGCTAATTTCTTAAAACCAGAACCGTAGAGAGGTTTTGCTTCTCTTCGCTGCACGTATCAGTAAGAAGTTAGCACAGCCCTCAGACTGACTTCAGAGTAAGATTCAGAAAGGGTGAAGGAATCTGTTAATCAAATATTCATAAAAATGACCCAATTTCTACTTCACTTGACTAGGTCTGACCACGCAATAATCTGCTGCAGCAAACACTCCCTTCTCGAGGGCCCTTCAGCCATACCCCACTCAATGCAATAGACCGACATCAAATTCCAACACCGCACAACAAAGGAACTCTTCACTAGTTATAAACCTCTGGAAGTTATTTACCCACTGCACCATTTTCAAGTACCATACTAAAGCTACCACCTTCACCATTTTCCCTTGAGATTAAAGAACTAACTTATATTTACTGCAATCTTGAGTAGTTTTTGAAGGAGTTCTGGAAAATTTCATCCCAGCTAACAGAAGCAGGCCACATAACAATATTTTCAAACGCATGCAAACGTGCAAGTAGACCTCCTCAAGGAGCTGATACAAAGCAAGGACGTCTTCCAGATAAGGAGGACAGGATTACATGCTCACTTTGAACCAACAGCAGGGCACACAGTATCAAGAAAGCAAGCCCTGTGTCCCCCCAACACACATTGCCATCACCTCCCTTATGCCGGCTCTAGCATTCGTGTAAATCAGCCAGTTTTCAGCTAGATCAGTTCCCTGCTCCAACTCATCCCGCGGCCACATGAATGCTGGTGCGAGGGAATGGGGCAAAACACAAGACTAGGACTTCTCCTTCACTGCCAACCCAGGCTTATATCATGACAGTATCTCTGGAGAAACACTGGGAGATTTGGATAGGAAAAGGATCTCTCTCATTTCAGCAAAAATACTGATGTGCTTCACAAGAATAGACTGTATGAAACTGCACTATTAACACAGCCACGGGAGCACTAAAAAGGTCTGCGTCTGAACACTCAAGAGGCCAGTGCAATGGCTCTGACCAAGTTTTTGTCAGTGGTGTATACCCTAAAAACCAGTCAAGGTGCTGTTCTTCCCCTCCCTGCATCCTAGAGTAAATGTACTTTTAAATAGTGCTGTTACCTAGCAATCCAGTATTACCTTCCTTTTTAATCACAAGTTTTGGAAATGACACCTGCTCCCTATATTCCCAAGATCTGCAGTTCCACAATCATGCAGCTATTTCTTTTCCTTCTTTCTGCTAGTAACTCATCCAAACAAACAGGCTCCAGGGAAAACCAATGGATGTTGCAAAGCAAATGCCAAGGCCTACTACCCAAAGTCTGCTGTCAAACATACAAATTAAAACAGGGAAAAATATTCTTCACTTTAACAGTAGTAACCTGATCTGCACAGTCAAACAGTGGGGGCCAACATCCCCTTTATTCTTCTAAGAGACCAAAATAGACATGCTCTAGGCACCACAAAGATTTGAACTGCATCTGTCATCCATCATTAAAACACAGGAAATAAATCCAAGACAATATGCGCGATGCAAATACCTAAACCTCTACTCTGCCACTGCAGGTTTATTTATAGACCGTCTGCCAGGGTGAGCTACAAGAGCCAACTGTGAACTACGGGACTCAATCCATTCACAGCTCTCCTCATAAAGGAAACGATGTGATTAAGGGCTTGTGTGTGTTAAAAATACACAAGATATTCATTACCAAGACATAATTGGTTTTACATTAATGACAGCCAGAAAGGCCAGGATTCACAAAGAGGAATTAAGTCTTTTCCAATTCCGTTTATGAATAGGATTAGCTATTAAACAGGATATTTATTGATCCAAGTTACCAACAGAAACTCATTACAGGTACATCTGTTAACAGTTTTGAAGCAAAACATGCTAACTTCGCTTTCCAGATCACAATCGGGAAAGGCAGATAAAGAGATGAATACCTTTAATGGAAAACTTCCTTTTGACATTTTAAGTATCCAGAAGTCCCAACTCTAAGGTACTTATGGCTCTTATTGTTCAAGCGTCTGAGCACCTTAAACCATTCTAATATTTATATTCACAGCACTGGACTAAAATAGGAAGGGATTATTCCCAGTGCACCAGCAGGAAATTAAGCTACAGAGAGGACAACTTCCTGGGTGAGGTCAAAGGAAAGGAGCAGTAAAGCAGGTACCTAACCCCAGAAGCTCTGCTCTGGTATGGTCTGTGGGGCCAGAGGTGAAGCCCAGCGAGCTGCCTCTGCCTTCTGGAATTACATGCTGATTTAGAGGAACTGCCCACACTCCCATAAAACTTAACACTGCTATCACCTCTCTAATGCATCTTTACTACTTCTACAAGTATTGAGGTCTCAGGAACAGGACAATAGGTGGCAAGCCACAAGACCAGATTCTGTTCCCAGCCCTGATCTGGTCCCAACCAGCAAGGTGCGATCGCAAGCCAGATAGCATTAACCACTCGGGGGGGCTGTGGCAGGGAGAAGCACACAAACAAGAAGGAAGAGAAGGTGAGGAGCTGCAGCTCAACCATAAAAAATAAAAGTCAGGAACCACTGACCTAGGCTAGTTGTTTAAAGAACAAAGAACGATAGTTGCACCAGGCCTTCCTGATAAAGCTACACCAGAAAAGGATGCCTAATACAGACAGAATTCAGGCTTAAGAGAAACCTAACCTGGAGACAAAGGCACACTCATGCCGCAAGGCAGCACAGAGCTATGCGCAGCTTTGCCGGAATAAGCCTCTATTCTCACTCAAAACCCTCCCTTAACTCAGCTTCTGTCCTTCCAAACAAGACCCTCCCAGGTAAACCTGGGAAACTTTCACACCAGGCAAGTGAATGCAGCGCATGAGCACCTGTGTCCTGGTTTTACAAGGGCTGGCTGCCTGCTTTTACTAGGATTAACTCTTTCGTGCTTATAAGAAACCTGTGACCCAGTCTTCTTCCCCAAATTGCCACCCCTTACTCACCGGACCTCCAAAGGAGTTTTTTGGAGAATAACCAGCAAAGCACAGACAAATGCCCACACTTCCTGAGTCCCCATGACACACACGAGTAAATGCCATGCTTGTCAGGACACAGGAATTTTGGTCCAACTTTGCTGCAGGACTACTCATACCCACAAAAGCCTAATCGTGGCAGCACAGCCCCACACGAATTCTGAAGCAAAGAAACACTCCGAAGGACACACACGCAAGAGTATCAGAGCAGACTCTGTGTTTTCCTCCTCCCCCAGGCCAGACTGCAAGGGCAGGGGCTGAAGCACAGCAGGAGCAGGGGGTGCTCTGTCGGAGAGGTAAGATGCTGCCGTGCCGGGTCACTGCATCTGCAGCGAGTGTCCCGCATGCAGGCAACACAAAGGCTCCAGGCTCCACACAGCCCAGGCTCTGTGTCCCAGCTGTTTTTGCAAGATGTCACAACTATCTGCCCTGCTGCGTGCCACCCAAACTCGACCCCCGTGCCGTCTTCGGCTCTAGCGTTTCTCAGTCTTTTTAGAGCAGCAACCTATGCTCAGGATTTAGGCGTTTCAGGCCCTGCACGGAGCATCAGCGACGCCTGCAAACGGCTCCCTGTGAGAAACGGGCAGCAGGGCCGGTACCTGGGGGAAGGGAGGACCCGGACAGCCCAGGCGCCGCAGGGCCCACACGCTGCTCACACCACCGGCACTGCGGCCCGCTCCCAACCCGCCCCAGCGCCCCGGGGGCTGAGGGGGCCGCCCGCGTCCCGAGCGGCTCGGCCACACGGGGGGCCGGCGCCAGCTCCGGAGGAAAGTCAGCACCTCGGGAGCGGCCCGGCCCGGCGGCGGGGCAAGACCGCCCGCAGGCCGCCGGGTCCACAGGCCGCAGCCGGCCCCGCCCGGCAGGCCTAAGGCGCCGCCGCGGTCCAGGCGCCGCGGCTCAGGGGCGGGGCCGCTCGCTGCCGCACGCCTGTCCCCACCCGGCGCCCGCCCCGGTCCCCACCGCCGCTCCCGGGGCCGCCTTTGCGCCCCCCGCCCGCACGGCGCACGCATCCCGGTCCCGTCCCCTTCACCCCTCCCCTCCCCGCCGCGCACCTCCGAGGGGAACGCGGGCCCTCCGCCCGCAGAGCCCCCGCGCATGCGCAGCGCCGCCGCCCGCGGGCCCCGCCCACCGCTGTGCAGGGCCGGCACCTCCGCGCCCCGCCCACCCGGGGCCCCGCCCCGCGCCGAGCCCTGCCGAACCGAGCCGAGCCGAGCCCAGCCGGGCGGTCGCTGCTGTCTCCCGTACGCGGCGCAGCGCAGAGCGGTACCGCAGCGCCCGGCCCAGCCCGCCGGGGCGAAGCGGAGCGGCAGCCCGGGGTGGGGGGAGCCAGTCCGCGCCTGACACGGGGTAAGCAGAACCGCCGGTGCCGCAGCTTCTTCCAGGCCAGGCGGGCCCGGGGCCGTAGCCCGCCGCCTCGGTGCTTGCCGGGGCGGGGGGGGGGTAGGCAACGGCCGCGCCTCAGGCCCTGCTGAGGGCGGAGCGGGCCGAGCCGGGCGTTGCGCGGAGCCCTGCAGCGGGGGGTGGCCTGGGGCGGGGGGCGCCGCCTGCCATCTTGGGGCGGTGCGGAGCGGAGGGAGGGCGGGGGGCGCGCCCGGGTGCCCCCCCCTTCCCAAGGCCCGCCGTGGCGGCGTGGAAGCGGGGTGGCTCGGGGCTCCGAGGCTTCTCGCCCGCCTCCCGGGTGGCCGTTCTCTGCCGTCTGTGGGTGCGCTGTCCCTCGGCTCGGCCGCTGCTGGGTAAGGTGGCTTCGGCAGCCCCGGGGGTCGCCGGATCCCGTTTCTACTGGGTTGGGACCGGCTGCCGTCACACCTGCGAGCGCCGTGGGAGCCGCTTCAGTGCGTGTTGGGTCCTGGAGAGCCGCCTGCCCTCCTCCTCCTGCTCCCTGCCTCTCCCCTCCAGGCACCGCTGTGAGGGAGAGCAGCAGGGAGGCAGGAGGGATGTTTCAAGGGTGGGAACAGCAGGCAAATTTCTGATACCGCCCTGCCTCTCGTACCCTGGAGAACTTAGCAAAGAGCTATTAGATGGGGCTTGTGTCATGCAGCCAAGCAGCCCCTTTCTGCTCTTGTCTTGATCGCCAGCCCCTCCAAATCAGCAAATCGTGGTTTTTCCTCCTGTCCTGGAGTGCGCCCTGGATGTCTGTATGTAGCTACCTGCTGGAGGCATCACGCCAAAAATCTGTGACGTGGCTGCAGTCAGTCTGGTGCCCATAGCAGGTTTGGTAGCTCTCAGCTGGATGGAGACCAGGTGTTTGGGGAATCTGGGATTCTGGGCACCTCCCTCCCTTGCCCTTCCCTCAATAGCATGAGTTGGAAGCAAAAGGCTGATCAGTGCGTGCTCGGGGTGTGCTAATTTAGTTGTGCATAGTCCAGAAGGGCCCCCCCACCCCCCATATTTGTCTGTTACTATGGAAATGTCCTGCTCCATCGTGTCATCTTCTGGAGTAAGCACATATGGAAAGCTCCAGGCTGCACATCAGGAACATCCCATTAGCAGTGGTCCCAAAGCCACTGAAGGGTTGCATGGCACACATGCCTCTTGGATGGTCCTGTAGACACCCCACCCGGGTGTGGGACAAAGACTTTGCAAGCACACTGCAGGGACCAGTACCCTTCCCCTCCAAACACCTGCGCTGTAGAGGTCCCTAATAGCCTTTTATTTTCTTAATGCTTCTGAGAGAGCGGAAAGCCAACCACTCGGCTCGTAACCAGCTCCAGGAGGACTCCGTTCAAACCAGAAATAGCAAAGCATTAAGGATGTTGCTTCTAATGACTGCAATTAGCTGGTATCTACCTAGGAAAGGCCTTGTTCATCTCGAGCCTTTTAGTGATAGGAATACGCTTCCTTTACAGGGAGAAAAGTCCTTTCTGCAGTCTTCACCTGGATAGCATAGGAGCAAGATAAACAAGAAAGAAGATGCCTTTGAGGGGGTTGGGAAGAGACTCTGGTTTGGCTCATGAGTGTGTTTTGTTGCACTAAGTTTGCTCTATTTTTGTCTGTTCCTGTCTTCGGTAACCTTGGAAGGAACTGAAGCTACTGTATTTTCTGAGGGTGTCAGTTTTCTTGTCAAGAAGGCACTGCCGTAAGGCTTTGCAATGCTCCATTTTTTTTTTCCCCTTTGACTGGAGCGTGGTGCAACTATCCTGAAATGTCCTGAAGTAATGAATTGGGCCAAAAAAAGAAAAATACCGAGTGCTTTGCTTCTTGTTTGTTTGTTGGGTTTCTTCCTTCTGGGCTTTTAAAATCTTCTTGGTCATATTTTTTAGCTTTCTTCAGCAATAAAGTGGGCTAAGAACTTGCTTGGGGGGGGGTTGACAATTTTTTACATAAAAAAAATAGAATAGAATACCCTCATGAAATCACTTCATTCTGGGAACTAGGACTTTGAGAAAATCCCAGGTAGCGTGAGATGTGCGATAAAAGCCTGAGAGCCGGCAGTGCCGAGGGCCTGCTCTTTGTCCTTTGCTAATTACGCTTTCCTTGAGCCCAGGGTAGCTGGAGTGCCTCAGGTCACGGGGAGCCCCACAGCATCTTGCTGGTGGCTCCTCTGCCACCCTCCCTGTCCGAGGTGCAGCCCCAGCCTGTGTCCTATCTGTAAGCACCTCCTCTCCATCCTTGTGGCTAGGGTGATGCCGTATGCTGGGAACCTGCGGGTTCCGTGGGTGGCACCTCCCGCTCCCAGGAAAGACAGCCGGGACCTGCGCCGTCTGACGTGAAGTCTGCGCAGCCGTGGGGTGCCTGCTTTGTGCCAGAGGAGGCCCTGGGCGTAGGATACTCCGCATGCTGTTAATAGCAGACAGTGCTGGTTGTGGACCCTGTGGCTGATTTGCATATCAAAGCATCTGAGAGCTCCACAGTGGGTAACGGGAGTCAAGGATGATAGGGCTTGCTGGAGGCTGGAGCCCGATCTTCCCCGGGTTTTTTTATGGTGCAGAGATGAGACAAGATGATGAGGATGTTTGGAAAATGGAGATTGTCTCCATGTCCTTGAAAGAGAGCACCGTTAAGGCTTTTTTGATGTAGCAGCTGCTATCCAAGGGGTAGGAATCAAAGAGAGGGGGAGCAATCCTTGCTGGCAGTCCCTCGGGCTGCTCCTGCCCTACCTCCTTCCTGCTAGCGAGAGCTTGCCCAGCAGCCTTCCCCCTGGCCAGTGGCTCCTGCAGCGAGCGGCCAGTGTGCCAGCCTGCTGCCTGTTCTTCATGCTGCCTCTCACAGAAGGAGGCGGAGGCCCTGTTTGGAGCCTGAAGCAAAGGGGAAGGTTTTCTACCGCCTGAACTGGCTCTGCTGGGTCCCAGGTCTTGCCTGATGGCTCAGGAGGCATTGTCGGGGGGAAACAGCGGAGCCTGGAATGGGTTGTGGCCTCTGGGATGCTGAGTGATTCAGAGGAAGGTTCGCCTGTGTCTGGTCTCAGCAGAGCTGTCTCCTGCTCCTCCTGGCTCCCTAGGGCCTGTCTGTGGGCTCAGCGGGCGGGAAGCAAGCGCCTTTCTGTAGTCCTGCCTGCTTTCACCCGTGACAGCTACAAGTACTGCAGAGAGTCTTGTCTTTTTCCTTTTTTCTTTTTTTCTTTGCCCACTCAGGTGTTGGCAGGATATTCCTGACCTGACGCATGAGGAGAGGGCTTTGGCTTTGTATTTCAGGCTGTGCAAAGGGAACTTGCTGCCCTCGCCCCCCTTGCACTGGCAGCAGGAGTGGAAGTCCAGAGGTACAGCCTGGGGCTCGTTAGGACCACCGGTGATCCCAGCGCTGCCCAGACAGCCCAGTCACCGAACAGGCCAATGCTGGCATGAGCACAGGCTGAGGAACCGTGCTTGCGGTGGTGCTCTCATCCCTGCCCTGTAGCCATCTCTGCTCCTCCAGCTCCAGGTGTCCTGCTTGGGGTCTGGCTGCAGCCATGCCTGTTGGAAATGAGCCTGGGGAGCTCAGAGCTTGCTTGCAGGCTAAGCTGGAAACTGAAATACAGGTTTCCAGGCAAGGAGAGAGGGGAGGGAGTCCCTGTGTCCCTCCACCGCTTTGATCTTAGCAAGTGTGTTGCTGGTCCTGATGCTCTGGCTTTGAAGGACTGCAGGTGGCATGG
This sequence comes from Burhinus oedicnemus, assembly GCA_008921705.1. Taxonomy (NCBI): domain Eukaryota; kingdom Metazoa; phylum Chordata; class Aves; order Charadriiformes; family Burhinidae; genus Burhinus; species Burhinus oedicnemus. Next base: position 61,674 of record VFFE01000058.1, on the reverse strand, counting down.
AGCAGCCGGCCTCCCTAAGGGTAACTCTGCCTTCACTGTGGGAGCACCCGCTGCCTGAGACTGCAGCCCTCAGCCTCTCTACCATGCCCTGTGCAGCTCAGGCTCTTGCTGGGAAGGAGTCATCATCTCACCAGCCATATGGCGAGTTGGTCTGTGCAGGAACTGGCTTGAGCATGGCCTTCTCAGGAGACACCTCTCCACCTGCAGCCCTCATCCTGTCGGCAGTTCTCTGGCTTGCTCAGGGCAGTGAGTTGGGGGGGCAGGCTTGATGCATTGGCTAGAAAGTTGGTTAAAAGGACAAAAACAAAAATCACAGCACGAAAAAGAAACATGCATGTGTGTACACACTCTGCAACAGGGAGAGACTGAGATTTGTGAAGCTGCTGCCAAGCTTGTAGAGCAAAGGCTTGCAGTATGAAATGGCTTTTCTCTGAGCCTGCAGGCCTGCAGTTGGCACTGCCTTCTCGCTTCATGTCCTTCCAGCGTGGAGCTGGGTGTCTGCCCTCTGCTCCAAATACAGATTAGCTGCAGGAAGCCTGCGACTCTCTTGCTAAGTGTGAGATGCAGAACATTTTCCTCTGTACTTCTCCATGCAGCACTCCCTGCCTTTTGCAGGATTATCTTTGCATGCTTGTTGTGCGTTCCCTGCACATGATTGCTAAGCAGAGCTGGAAATAATTCTGTTCTCCCCATGGCTCTTGCATGTTGGTATTGCCTGCCTGCCGTTCCCCCTGTTCTACTTTCAAGTCCCTTCCTCCCCATCCCTCATAAAGCCAGGTGGGGGAGTGGGAATGCTTTCCCTGTATCCCAGTGCTCTCCTTAGGCCAAGCTCTTATGGTGACTACACAGCTTATATGGGCAAGATGGGGATCCTGCTGGCATAGCTTACTGCATCTTTTGAGCAACATCTCCTGTACTTGATGTGCTTTGGTTTAATTGTAGATGCCAGCAGCTTCTTCCCACGTGGTTATTGTGCTCGGAAGAGAGAGAGGTCTTGTTTTATGCATGCTGTTTTTCCCCAGAGAAATTGGCAGTTGGTAGTACAGGTCTGGCTTAAAGCAAGGTTTTGAAGATTCCCATTTGTGTGGCCCAATCTGGGAAGATGTTTGTGCTATTGCATTAAAGAAAGGAGCTGGATCTCTTAAGGGACTGTGTATTCGAAAGGTGGCACATTGCATCAGCACCAGGAGAAAGCAGCTGCAGGCAGGATTCATGTCTGCCTGTTTTTTGGTATGTTCTGCAACTGCTTTCCTGAACCACCACAACCATGCTGCCTCTGAGCAGCAAGCTGAAGAACCTCTCTGCCTTTCTGTGGCTGGAAGAGTGGCTTCGGTACGTCTTTCCTGTCTGGCCGTTGCCTGTCGCTCCCTAGAATGACTGTCTGTCCCCAGAGCTACTCCTGTGAGTCCCTGCCTTGGGTGTGCTCATCCCCTCTGCACCCCTGTAATTCTGTGTGCGGAGCAGTTGCTTGCTTTGACACCCCTTTCCCCTTGGGATGCTCCCACTGGGTCTATGCAGGTCTCTTCTCCTGGCTCAATGCAGAGCATCACCCTGCAGACAGCCAGCTGTCACCAGTGATGTGACCTCTGGCTCTGTCATGCCAACAAGGAGGCCTTGTGATGTTGTTTGTGGGGAGGTGTTGTGCTCTCTCCTGTTGACCTGCATGGAAGAGCAGCTCTGAGAGGCTTCCTTAAGAGCATCTGTCTCCTGATGTGTTGCTGACATGGGTCAGGGGAAGGGTGCTACTCTTAAGTGGAATTTCTTATGAGAGTGCATTTAGTAGGAGAGTCATGTGTTCACCTGGCCTTGCTTTTGCTAATTAAATAGGGGGCTTTAGTAGGCTCTGTCTCAGGTCCCTTCAAAGCCAGGGGTGAGACTCTCTTGGCATGATCTTTTACTTAGAGGAAACTCAGATGGAAGCAGACAAGGTGTCTCCTGCTTGAAGTAATTATCAACATCTGATGCCCTCTGCTTGGAGGTCAGAGAGAGCCTGTCAGTGACAGGCTGGGGAGGTCTCTGCAGCTGACCTTAGGATACTTGGGCTCTTGAGCCAAAAATTTAGTGCCTTTGGGGTCCCACAGAAGATCTTAAAAGGGATTCGTCCCTCAACTCACTGTGCATATGGTCTATACTCCCTTTGTGTGAAACCATAGGACTCTGGAGACTCTCAGGTGATGCTGGTAAAGCTGACATCTTCCCCAGGATGACTGTGTATGCAAGTTGGTGATTTGGTTTTGCTGGGCTCCTGTCTTCACTTGATGTATAGACCTGGAAATGAATTATTGTGTGTCTGCTGAACTGCGGTAGCTGCCCAGGGGCTTGCTATTACTCACAACACAGAAAAGGCAGCCTGAGTTGGCATGAGTCGCAAAGTTATAAATCTGGGAGGAAGGAACTGAATCTGTGGTGGGTGCAAAACTCAGTGTGAGCTCTTAGCTAGGGCAGAAGGAGTCTATGCAGCTACTGGATAGAAAAAGGAATTGGCGCCTGGGTACATGGAAAAGAGGAACAAATAAAATGTGACAATAAGAGCATTGTCTTCTCCTTATAAAGAAGGTTGAGGTGACAACATACTTAAAGGAGTTAATTTTAAAAAGTGGATCCAAGCACAAGTCAGAACAGGTGGCAAGACTAGTTAGGTAAATTAGATATGGGCAAAGCCTTATGAAATTTCCCTGAAAGTACTTAAAGAATAGACTAAGGTAACTTTTACATGGTGAGTAGCCACCTTAGAGAACATCTAGTGGAGGGAGATCCCAAGGTTTGATCCCTTGAAATACAGGAGAAAGAATGGAACTACAACCAGCCTGTCTAAATAAACTGGTATAAACAGTATAAGCAGTTAGTGTTTATCCTGTTAAGGAGGTGGGAGAATGTGCTGATTAAAAATCCATCAGCATGCGTTTGTCTGGAATTGATCACATCAAGTCGGTCAACGTCCTTGCCTGGAAGGATGGCTTGCCTACTGGCTGAGCAGCGGCGATGGATGTGATAGATCTTAAGTCATTCTGTGTCACAGACCCAAGTGTCAGCCTCGTAAACAAACAGTCAAGGGGTGGGAGATAGGAAGCATCCCTCAGGTGGACCCACAACCAGTTCAAAAGCTGTACTCAGAAAGGTTCCTGTCTGATAAGGAGACCCTGGCTGGGCAGGGCAGGGGAAAATGTCAGTATTACCAGGGTTTGTGAGCAGGATGAATTAGTGCTTTGCTGAAGAGGAGAAAAACATGAGGCAAGCCTTGTGTATGAGAAGTGACACCTCTAAGCTGCAGGAAGCAATTAGTGCTCTCCTCGACACAGATGAGGTGTTGCTGAAGGACCAGGCTCAGATGTAGATGCAACCCTCGGAGAAGGATGTGCGCAAACAAGAGAGTATCCAGGAAAGCAACAGAAATTAAGGCCTTTAGAAATATGGTGTGGGAGGAAGGATGAGAAGAACAAGGACTGTGTAGCCTGAGGAAGAAAAGATGGAAGAAGGAACTTCATGGTCTTCAAGGATGTGCAGCAATGTACTTCTAGAAGACTGTAGTTGTGATGAAGACAGGGCAGGAAGTCACTTTGCCTGCAGTGAGGGAGTTCAGACTTTATGCTTTTCCTTAGTATCAGTTGGGGTGGTGAAGCAGAAGAGGAGGCTATCTTGAAGGGTGGGTTTATGTTTGTTGGGGTTGGGTTGGTTTGTTTTAGAACAAATTAGCCAAAAGTCTGTAGGTATGGATGAGTTGCAGCTGGCTGTGCCTCAAGCAAAGAATCTCACCAGATGACCTATTAAGACCCCTTCAAACCTGGCAGTTATGTGAAATGTTTGACACCTGTAAAGGCAGCAGTGAGTAGCCCTAGGAATGAGACTTTACTGCTGTAGGAGGTGCTGGGGAGACTGGTACTAAAATACTCTTGTCTAAATCCAGTGTCAGTGCTCAGAAAAGGATGCTGAAGAATTGAAGGGAATGCAGAAAAGAGTTACAAAATAATCTGAGGGCTGGAGAGAAAGCTTTATGGTGAGAAACATAAGGAGATCAATCTGTTTATCTAATCAAGGAAAAGATTAAGGTGGGACTCGGTTATCCTGCATGAGCATAACATATCTTATGACTGTGTATCATTAGCTTGGTAGAGTAGAAATGCCAGGCCGTGAAGACTGGCAAGAAAAACCCATGGTGAGATGCTGGGGCTGTGGTCACCTTCAGAGCTCTGCAGCCAGGCCTCCCTTCTCCTCTTGTATGGGTGGAGGTCCCTGTCTTTGCCTGTTACCACTTCTGCTGCTGTTACCCCTTTTTCTCTGGCTTTCAAAGCCCTCCCCCCGGTTTGTTCCTCCTGCCTTGGTATCTGTGTAAGCCCTTTTCTTGAGAATCCTCTACCTTACAAGGAGGCATCTCCAGTAAAAGAAAGCACTAGCCTGGCCCCAGCTAATGTAGGGTGATGCCCTGACAAACTTACGCCCACTTCGCGTGCATGTACCTCTGAAATTGTTCCCTGCCCCTCCTTGCCCCAGCCCATCATCTGCCTCCGAGTGATTTATAGCATCCCTTCCCTTGTGGCAGCCGGCTTCTTTGCCAAACAGGTAACCTGGGAGCAGCCAGCACCTACCACCTCTCCAAACTTGGCACCCTGGTCAGTGAAAATGATGAATGAAACCAAATGTTACCCTTGCCTCTGGTTCCTGCCAGCCTGCAGTCCAGTGCTCTGTCCCTTACAGCTGCTGGTTTATTTAGGGTCATTATGCCCATTTTCAGTCCATGAGGTGACATTTCTACCTTAGCCTGATGAACAGGCTTGTGAGGGAGATCGGGTGAGATGCTGCAGCAGATGGCTTGCTAAAATCTTGCTACATCCACAACTTCCCTTTCACCCACTAACGCTGTAATGCTGTTAAAAATAAAGATGATCCAGTGTGCCTGACAGGATGTATCCCTTGTAAATCTCTGCTGCCTAGTGCTCCTGGAATCTCACGCTCTCGTATCTTCATGTTTTATTATCGCCTGGGGTAGGAGGGGAATTTCAAAGCTAGTAGATAGCTCCTGACTACAGTTGTGAGTCAGGGGAAAACAAATGCTTTGATGTGCTTTAAGGGCGCAGGGAGAAAAACCCCAGTGTTTCACTCCTTTATTTTGTTTTCTCCCAACCTTTGTTCCATTTGATAGGAGCAGAGCTTTGGTTTGAAGGAAATAACCCTGGTAAGCATTTGTGTCTTCTGGAGAGTCAAGTGCTACAGGATGGAACAGCCTGAGTTGCTCCAGAAGGGTCTTGTGGAGTAGCAGCCATAGCTCAGCTCTCCTCTGGTGGGTATGGGGTGAGGGGCACACCTTCGCAGATCAAAGGCATAAAAACATGGTATGGTAGCAGTATTTGAGCATGGTCTGGGCCGTGTCTGTGTGGTGCATTAGGTGCCTCCTTCAAAACACCTGCAGCTTCTGGCCTGCCTGATGTGTAGGATTGCCTGTTTTCATTGCTCTGCTGATACATTATTTTGGCAAAAATGCTCCTGCTTCTCAGTCTGGCTTGTTCCACCACCTCAAAACACTGAGAAGCAGTTTTGCCAGTATAACTGCACCTCCATCAGCAGACTTATGCCTGTGGAGACATGTTGATCGCTTGGGTCTTTGCCTCTGTGTCTAACACATCTGTGCTTGCAGATATCTCTGGGGCTGGCTGGCTATGAAAGATCAAATAGGACCTCCAGTTGGAGTTTAGAAATCTAGGGAAAAGAAGGGATGGGGCAATCGAAGTAGAGGAGGTGCGCGGTTTTAATGAGCCTGTTTTCAAAAGATATGGGAGTGACTGATAGGAAGGCAGTGCTGGAAGCACAGGGCTGCTAAATAGAGAACAGAGCAGGCTTTGGACAGCTTGGGGAAAGGGAGCTTTGCTATTTGGATGGCAGTGCATATACTCCGTCTCTTGTTGTTTGCACTGTGTTTCTTGGAGCAAGAAAAGGGATTTTTAAACTCATCTGGTGAAGGTAGGCTCCAGCCCATCCAAGCAGTGGTGCAGGTAGAACTATGCATTATGACTGAATGGATGCATGGACTGGAAATTCCCAGCCAAGTCTTGAAAAGCTACTGCAGGGTAGTGAGCTTGTCTGACCCATAGCAAGCACACCTGCCTGCTCTTCCTTCTGCTCCCCTCCCTTCCCCGTGGCTGTTTCCACCTTGTCAGTCATCCTGATCAACCTTTAATTGCCTCATAGCCCACCACAGCATTTCAGAGAACCCTTGTCTTGCAATGTGTTACTGATTGCGAAGTCTGCCCTTCCAATGAGCCCCTCCTTTCAGAGCTGGCTCTGGAGGCTCCAAGGAGAGCTCTGGGGTAACACCCTCTCCTCCCACCCAAGCGCTGGGGCTCAGCTGCCTTGTTATTCCTGCTCTGCCTCCCCATTTAGGTGTGTGCATTTTTGTGCCCCTGCGCCTGCAGGAGCCTCATGCTGGTTGGATTTCAGGATCAATGAGGGTTTGAGACTCAAATGTGGCTGGAGGGGGGTGCTTTGGGGTTTTTGGTTTGTTTGGGGTTTTATTTTTTTGATCTATCCCTGCTGCTTCTTAAGGCATGTGCATTGGTGATAGTGGGACAGGAACTTTTGCCCCATCCCTTGGTAACCCAGCAGTCGAGGAGGTCCAGGAGGAGGCCCTGCTAGTGCACACTGCTGCCTGCCGTGCTGGGGGAGGAACCTCCCGCTCCTTCCCCAGTGCTGCAGCACTGAAACAAGTACCAAAGGGAATAGCAGAAATGTGGTTTCTACACTCCTAATCCAGTGACTGTGGATGCTATGGGAGAAGCGGACCACAGAAAGTGGTCAGGTATATGTGCTGTCCCTGTTGGGATCCCCTCGTAGGGCTGGGGATTGGCCTGGTCCTAAGGAAAACTTGAAGTCCTCTCCAGGAAGGGAAGAACTAAAGGAGAAAATGTGATGGTGGAGACAAGCGGCAGCTAGCAGGAGGCAATGTGTAGGAGCTGCATGAGGCACAGAATGAAGAGCCCATGGATGCGGAACGGCAGCTGGGGACACTGAGCGGAGCACCCTCCAGCATCACTGTTCCTCATGGGTACCTGAAGGTGGATGCTGCCTGCAGACAGGAGAGGCTGTGCCAGGGCTGGTGGGGAGGGTCCCGTGACTCAGGCCACAGGTGGATGGGGGAGTGTTTTATTCCTTCTTTCTCACTCCTTGAGACAAACTTGCTGCTCAGTGCCACTGCCCCCTCCCTGGAGGGCAGGAAACGTACCTTGTCCTGAAGAGTTTAAGCACTGACCTTGGATGGAAGATTAAACTAGCAGTATCAAAACTTCATAAGGCGTGCTGCTACCCACCTGGGCATCTCCCTGTCTGCTTGGAGCTGACCTGAGCTGGTGGAGGCAGCGTGAAGCCTGTGCTCTTGCATTTACCCCAGCAAGTAGCTGGGAAATCATCCAAAAACGTCTTTGGTTTTACTCCTGTAGCTGGTGACACTCTTGAGCAGGGGCAGGACAGGTGTTGCTCACCCAGAAGAGGGGTAAATCCAAAAGTCCTGATGGGAGGAAGGGGCAGCAGGGCAGTGACAGCTCCCTGCCATTTCCCCAGACCTTACTGATGGGAGCAGAGGACCATAGCTCCAGGACATATCCTCCACTCCTAGTAACTCAGGAATTTCAGCTGACAGTAGGTGGGGGTGCAAGAAGCAAGAAATACTTGTGTGCTGCTGGTATGTCTAATCTCGAAAGAGGAGTGTCTTTCTAATGCCTGTGAACTACATGATCTTCCTGGGAGGACTTGTATGTGATTCTGACAGACAGAAGCAGAGGCACAGGGCATATCAGCAGAATGCTCATGGTCACGCAGCTGGTCGGGGTGGGATGCAGAGCAGAGCCAGGCTGTCCTGCGTCATGGGTCCATGCTGCTTTGCTGCCACTCTCTAAAAGAGAGTGCTGACACCTCACCCTGTGAGTCGAGGTGGCGGGGACGCCGGAGGCGAGCTGGATGCATGGTCGTGAGCAGTGGGGTGTGAGTCAGTGCCGGGGGTGGTGAATCGGTGCCGGAGGAGTGGGTGGGCTGGGGCATGGGTGGGGATGGCCAGGAGCTGCCACGCGGATGTGTGGGAAGCTGGCAGAGGGTGGGGCCCAGCAGCAGATACCAGGGTGAGCCAGGAGGATGAAGAGAGCAAAGGATTATCCTGGGCATGGGCAGCACTGCTGGTGCCCCTGCCTCTAGCAGCACATGGTGTGCAGAAGTCTGCACCCCCACCGAGCCCATGGCTTGTCGGTGGGGAGAAGGTGTGATGAAGGTATGACACATGAGGGTGAGCTGAATGGACAGCTTGTAGCCAAAACTCATGCAGCTGACCAGCAGTTCCTGGGCCCTATGTGTGATGATGTCCCATGTTCCTGCTGCTAAGGTGGTGTGCTCCAGGCACACCTCTAGACTCAAGCCTTGGCTGAACACGCACCAAGCCCCAGCTGGAACTTTCTGGTAAAGCCCCCAAGACCGCTCTCCATGTACCTGTTAGGAAAGGTTAAAAACTCAGAAATTGATCCAGCCTCTTAATGTTAGTGTGCATGTCCTCTGCCAGCCTGTTTGGGGCTGGTAAGTGCAATGGCATAGGAGATGGATCTGCGAAATGACAGAGGGGAACGGAGCCAGGAGGTCCATTACCAGTTTGGTAGGGTGGAAGAGACGTTGGCTATTTGAGGGCAGGAAAGCAATAACTTTCTCGAAGACAGAGAGGTAAATGTGAGTCTCTAAAAATGAGCCTGGCATCAGGAGATGGCTGGGTGCAGCTGGGAGGGAGGAAAGGAAAATGCGTGGTGGCTCTGGGAGGAGTCAGGGGCTGGCACCAGTTGTTTCACGTGGATGGGCTTCGAGAGTCTTATCTGCCTCCATAAGGCTGTGCAGTTCAATAACATCACGTGGGGTCTGTTTCCAGTCACCCAGGAGAGGGTAGAGCCTGGACACTGCAAAATTTAAGGAGTCCTAGGAGGTTACTAATTTCTTGCCTTCTGTTGGTCAGGAGCATATTCCTGGACAGTATGCCAAACGTGAGACACTGCCATAGGAGCCTGGGGTTGTAACCCCTTTCCCCCCTCAACCCTGCTTTGGGACCCATAGCTTGCCTTAGCAGTTGGGTGTCCTTGCTTTATACAGCCCTCCAGATCTAACTCTTCGCAGGGTGCTGAGCAAATGCAGTAACAGTGACCCTCCAGAGGGGATGCTGGGTGAGGGTGAGCAGTGGGGGCTGCCTTCTCACCCACCTGCCCGAGGACTGCCAGCTGGCAGGGTTGTGGTTCCACCTGGAGATGGGCACTGCCTGAAGAAGCCCTGTCAAAGTGTTGTAGCAACCAGCAGCCCTTCGTTGAGCTGCTGGAAGAGGGTCCCAGGACCTGTCAGGAGGTTTTTGGAGACCTTATGTTAAATCTGTTCTTCAACACCTGCTGGCACTCAGTGCTTCCTGAGTCCAGAGCAGGCTGCAAGGGGATGCTGGTGCCACTCCCGTGTGCTGCATCTGATCTCAGCCTTTCACAGGAAGATCTTCACAGAGCTTAAGGGTCTGATGTAAAAAATGCTGAGCGTGCCCTCAAGTCTACTTGCATTGGTGAGGTAGCTGCAGGTGATCAGCCATGCTGCAGCACCCAGTCCCAAGTAACCCTCCCACAGTCCCCTCATCTTCCCGTGACAGGAGAAAGGTCCCTTGCTCATGCTCCTTTGACTCATCTCATCCTCCACTTCCAATGAGAGAGCGCTTGGTGTTGGTAAACAGCGTGTTATAAATAGGCAACTGATGCTATATTGGGAGGAGTTTTCTCTGCTGGTGAGCACAGGCATAGTGGGACCTGGGCCTGGAAGCTGTGAGCTTGGCTGGCAGGCATGTGGAGGCACTGGTGACCCCTTGTCAAGGGGCTGCTGTGGACACAGCTGGGGGGAAGCTTCCTGAGTGCCAGCTCAGTCCCCCTGGCCCTGAGCTGCCATCCACGGCCTCCCACCTCTACCGACATGTAGATGGGGGGCATTGGAGAAGAGGCTTGAAAGCAGCTAGGATTCAGGAGGAAGGAGCGAGATGCACAGGGCTGTGTTGGGCTACAGTTATCCCTGAGGGGGCTGCAGGTGTTTCATGTAGGGGCAAAGGTACTGCAGCTGGCAGCAGTGGGGTAAAACGTGGGTCTTGGTAGCTGTCAGCTTCCTCCTGTTGAGAGGGTCCCTGACTCAGGAGAAGGTATGTAGCCAGCATCTGGGTGAGACTCTGAAGATGAGCAGATGACTACCCTGGGCTGCTTTGCAGTGCCCACTGGGGTGCTGGGTAGGAGGCACCAAGCGAGGGATCTCTCTGCTGCCTGTTCGCATATGCACGTCCCTAGGCCTCTGCCACTTGGAGAGCAAGCGTTGACCCTAAAGCGGTACTAGGGCTGTGGATTTCTGATGAGTTGCAGTAAATGAGTCAGTCCCCTTGTGTGTGACGTGGAGCCCAGCAGAGCTCTGCGTGGCAGAGTTGATCTTGGAGGTCCCATCATGGACCCTGAAAGGACATGTCCCCCTGCCACCAGACGCGGCAGTCAATCCCCAGCAGCCATGCCTGATAGCTGGCACTGCAGCCTTGGCAGAGGCCTGATTCCATACGTGGAGATTCCTCGGAGGCTTTGACTGGGATGCCAGTCGAGTGGTGTAAGCAGAGGGCAGGGTGCCAGGGGTGAAATTCCAGCTTCCCCGCTCACTTATGGGGCTGTGGCAGAATTGCTGTGGCAAGCCTCAGGTGTAAACAGGCAGGCAGGGCGGCAGTGACAGGGCTGGCCACCCAGGAGGAGAGGCTGAAGGAGGTGCTGCCCTCCTGCATCCCTGTGCTTTCCCATTTCAGGCCCTGGAGGAGCTAAGCGTGGCTGCCACGTTTGCTCTGGGGGCAGCTGGGCACCTTCCCCTCTGGACGCTGGCCTGGGAGGTGTGCTCTCAGCCCCAGCAGTGTAGGGTGGAGAGGGGATGTCCCCACCACAGGCAGCTGTGATTCAAGAAGGAGCCGTGAGTTGGTGTGCCTGGGATGCACCTCCTGCTAGGGTGATGCAAAATCAGTGGTCCTCTGCTTAAGCAGCCTTCATCCCATCAAACGGGGGGGCGACTGGGAGGAAGGAGCAGCTGGGCTTGCCTGGCAGTTCTTTGGAGGGCGGCGATGGCTTGCAAAGTGCAAACTGAATCTGAAAGCTCTTGCAGTTTGAGGAGTGGAGGCTTTGCTTGGTCCACTGCTTGAATAAGGAGTGTTGTCTGGCCTAATGTGCGTTGTCCAGGTTCTGTTTTAAACCATGTAAACCTAATGCTGCCTAGTGCATTCCTGCGAAGTATCAGGCTGGCTTCTGCAAGCTGATTAGAGTGTGTTGGAGGAGTCAGGCAAAAGGCATCCCAGGAACAGCCTGACCGGTCCGGTGTGTGAGATGAGGCAGTGTGGCTGCACTTTCTCCATTGATAAAAAGCAAAATGCGCTGGAAGAGGCTCCTGCCTTATCTCCCGCGTGTAGCACACACCTTTCCACACCATGATCTGAAAAGCAAATGTTAGGAAGCCTCTCCATCATGCATTAATGGAGTTCGCCTCTGCGTTTGGCATCTGTAGATCGCATGCCCTGGCGAGAGTGCAGGAGACCCTAGATCATACAGCTGTTTGGAGAAACTCTTGAGTTACTTGAGTGTTTTAGTGCAGGAGGCCTTTTCAAAATACCCCGTAACAGCGATGGAGACGCAAAGGCTGTGATGGTTGTGTGGTAGTGTTTGGCAAGAGCTAATCAGCTAATGCTGATGATCAGCAGCAAGTCTGGCAACAAGGTTCAGGTGTGTCCCACTATGTAAAAATGGGACAACTAGGATGTTTGAATGTTGATATAAATGAGAAAACTGAAGTTCACCATGTAACAGTTGACACTTGTCAAACTCCTGTGTTTATTTAAAAATAAAAAAAGCTTGCTTTCCCCTCCTGCTGTGGACAGTTTGGGCACCATGGGAGGCAGCTGTGTCGGAAGAAAATGGGAAGTGAGAGGACAAGCTAGGATGACAGAGTTAAGGGGTTTAGATATTTGGGCATGACGTGACTGAAAGAGAACTCTTTGGCCTCTCAGGCTGTGAATGCAAAGGAGTTGTGCGGCAGAGCAAGGAGACCGCAGCAGCATTCTCCCTCTGGCTATATCCGTGCTTGGGACGTTAAGGCACAATACGGCTAGGAAGATGCTGACCACACAGAGATGTCAGCCGTGGAAGCAGTCAGAGGCTGGAAAGGTGTGCTTGGAAAAATGCCAGGTGTATAGAGATTAGTTTAAGGAGAATGGAGGCAGGTGAGATGTCTCCTGACAGCAAGGATCTTCAGTCCCCATGCTGAGAAGGGGGAGCAGTATTTTTGGAGGAGCAGCCAGAAGCTGAAGTAATGAAATTTGGAAATGGGATCAGGAGGAATGGCATGCCTTTGAAGCCTGCTAGAATGATTTCCCCATGAACAGAAGGCGGCTTTCTGGTCTAGGATCTTTTAGTTGGCCAATCGCTATGAAGTGTATTGGGGGAACGTATTTCTCATCATCAAAGAAAAATTCTGGTTAAGCTACTCGATCTTTGCTGCCTCTACCCTGAGACACTCAACTGGGGCTGGGTTGATAACCAATGCACATAGCTAGGGTTCAGAGAACGGTCTTGGAAAACATCTGGTGCTTGAAGCAGAGTGCAGTGCTCAAGTCTGTCCCTTTTTAGGTAAACACTTTAATTTAGCTATATACTTAAGTTATGATGGCTTCAGTGAGAGCGTTTCAAGATAAGTATGTACTTAGGAGCTTTCCTGAGCAGGGGTGATTTCTTTTCCTTGAAGATCCTTGGAAAAATATCTTAACAAGCATTAGCCCATACAGCTGCCAAAGCTAGATTTGTGTTGGGAGAAATGCTAAGCAACCCCTCATCTGGGTTATTAATTAGTAATTAATCTCAGAATGCCATAATCTAGTAATTATTTTATACTCCTGCTCCTGTGATGTTTTTGGGAAGGCCAGGCAAACTTTACACCTGTAAGGAAAATTCTGGAGGAACTGCTTGCTGTTCTGCTGTGTTGTATTAGAGGCCTCAGCCACTGCTTTAACGAGTGATTTGTCTTTTCATGCAATACATGTGGTATGTTGTACTGATCCAGAAATGAGGTATGGAACAGCATGTTCACCCTCTGTAGCATGTGAACCAGCAAAGAACAGTGTTGTTGGTCTGAAGGTATCCTGATTGTCTTTGGGGTCCACTGGCGCCTCTTTATTTGGGTGTACTGCCCCTCCTGCCCACCTCTGTCATGCTGTACTTCACATTGGTCCATACAGCCAAATGCCTTTTCCATGGAAGGGGAACAGGCAGGAGTGTGATTTCTTGGTGGAAACGTTTCATGTGCTTTGTTGCATCCTGCCAGTGTTGTGCTGTGTGCTGGTACCAGTGTCCAGGGGACGGTTAGGGTTGTGGGTACAGGATGACCTTCAAACTTCAAGGCTTCAGGCAAGGATGGAGACACAAGGTCAGAGATGAGATTCACCCCAGGCTTGGGGCACCTGGACCCCAGCCATCAGTGCCGTCATGCTGTTTTCTTTCAGCATTAGAAGTCATCTGTGGAAGCACAGAGTATGAGGGTGTGCTTTGGGAGGGAGAGGTGGTCTTGGGAAACATGGTCAGAATAAGTGATGAGTCTTGGCTCCCACTGATCAAGGCTGAAAGGCTTAACCTGGTGGCAGAGGCAGTGGGATGGGAGCTGCACAGTTCTTCTGAGCATGGTCCCTCTTGGAGCTGCTGCTGCAGCTCCAGTCAGGCAGTTCATCACTGATTTGCACTCTGTTTAGGGCAGTGCTTTCTATGGAAAGCAGCTTCCAGGTGTGCAGACTGCCTTACAGCAGCTCCAGGCCACGATGCATAGCTGCTGCTGGGTGTTCTCCAGACTCAAGCCCATGGAGAGCACCCACTGCTGTTTTCCTTTCAGTGCTGTGGCCTGGAGGAGTAGAGCCTAGGAGATGCTGTGGCTGCCTGGCAGGCATGCCTGAGGGGGCTGTCAGGTAACTGGTCTTAGATCTCTTGTGTGATGCTAGTCCATCTGGGAAGGAGAACCCCTACTGACTTCACCTCCACTTGATACACAGTATTTGGTGTGCTCCACATTGCTTCTGGGGTGACCTCCAAGCCGTCTCCTTCATGTCAAGTCAGGATTTCAGTGGTCTTAGGTGTGAACATCCTAGCTTCAGCCAGGGCTGTGGGCAAGAAGAGCTCAGGTTACCAACTGCAAGTATTTAGTGGACTTTCATAGGCTTGATATTTGCTCTTGTGGAGCTGCACTCCATGGATAAACAGTGACTCAGAGCGGCTTTGCCCAGTTAAAGTACTGTTTCTTTGTTTATCCTAACATTGAGATAGAGTCTGGGTGACACGAGGCATGCACTGCTGCGTCTTACTGAAAATTCAATGCCCTCCTCCAAGTCCAAGCAGCCACTTTATCTTGCACACCTTTATCTGTGGGTCTGGGAGCCAGGCTGCTTGCCTTGAAGTACCACTTTGGTGTTCCTGGTCTTGGCTGGACGCTGTTATCTCTGTGCCCAGTGCCTGACCAGTGCTTTGTTCCCTGTGTTCCAAGCCAGGCCCAGCTCCTCTTGCCAAGCCTCATGGGGTGGAGAGAGACCATTGAAAAGAAGAGCCCGGTCAGCATCTCTCAAGTGCCGGTGGCTGGCTGAGAGCCCGGCGTTCCCAGCCTCGTGCATGGGAGTGAATCCTGCCTGCAGACCCCAGCCCTGGCGCTCAAAGGCAGGCAGAGCTGCCCTGAAAGCTCAAAGGTGTTAAACCCTCATTCTTCCCAGCAGGTAAAGATTATCGGGAAGCTGCCTCTAGATTAGATCCTTCTGGCAGCACAAGAGCAAACGTCCTGTAGAAAAGAAACTGGGACCGTCTTTGGGTACTGATATGCCAAGTGAGGCACAGTGGTTCTCTCTTTGTAGCATAGATGAGGGCTTGGGGGCAAAGACAGTCTCAAGGCTGTGTTTAATGTCCATCCTGCTCTGCCATGGACCTTTGTTATTTATTCAGTGCCCAGCAGGAGCTCAAAATTGGTCTCTTGCAGCCTCTGTCTCCCTTGTTGGAATTCAGTAGCTGCTGGGACAGAGTGTGTAAGGGGAACTGTGTGCTATAAAGCCTCAAGGTTTTTCCAGCATTGGTGTCCTGGTTTGGACATCCCTGTGGCCCAGGTTGCCCTGTGGCTCTTGGTTGTGCTGGGTGCTGTGCCAGCCCTGTGCGTAGTGCCCTGGTGCTGTGCTGTGGGTTGTGCTGTGCTGCTGTTGCTGGAGCTCTGACTCCTGTCATAATTTCCCCAGCAGATGCAGAATGCTGGTTCCTAGATGTTCTCCTATAACTGTCCTGGCTTGCTGGCCACATCCAGACCTCTTGCTGTGAGAGCCCTTTGCTGATGTCTGCTGTTGTTGAGGAACAATTGACTTCTTTCCTCCTCCTGCTGTGGCTGCCGAATCTCTTCTCAGCACGGACTCGTAAAGGGAGCTCAATTCTGCCTGCTGCAGGGCTGTGATTACGTTGACCTTTGCTTGCCTGTGCTGTGGGTCCTTTGTAGATCAACCCTGCAAGGCAAGCGCTACCCTAGGAGTGCTGTAAGGAAGGTGAGGAAAAAGCAAGAACATCCCCAACCTGCAAAATGCAAATACTTGGAGCTGCAGTCTGCTTAAGGACCTTTGAAAAGGATCAGCCTTTATTTGTTATAGGAAAGGTACAGGTGCTAGGATTTAGAGTGGATGTTCCTGTTGTTGTAGGAGCAATGCTGAGTAGCTGCTCCTGCTGAAGGCCATGCGGCACGCTGGCTCCTTGCCCCCCAGTGCCCACAAGGGGAAGGGGCTTCCCTCTGGGCTTCCTGGTTTTGCATCTCGTGTGTTTCCTGCTAGATGAGTGCCAGGCTGGTAGACCCTTTCCTGCTAGTGCTAAGCTTCCTCAACTTCTGATGTGAAGGAGGGTTTTTCTATGTGCCACTAGGTGTAATCTCCAGGGATGCCGTTCTAAGCGGCCTGTCGACCCACTTTGCCACTGTTCCTGAATTGATGCAGGGTTTCAATTTTCCTGGGTCCCCGTGGAGCACTTGCTAAAAGCATGAAGCTTTTCTGAAGTACCATCCAAGAGAGAGAATGCTCCAACCCTGTGCATGCTCAGTGTGGTGGTGTTAGTGCTTAGGACACGAGGACTGGGCAAGAGAGAAACTTACTCGCAGTAACTTCTGAGTGAGCAGCTTGCATGCTGCAGAGTAAGGAGTAGGGATGCTCCCAGGGCTGACGCAGTAGAGTATTCTACTGGCCCCTGGTGAGGAACCAGCTGTGGAGCCCTGAGAGACAGCTCGGACAACTCTGAGAGATGCTCCTTGCCACTGCTTGGTGACTTGCATCACCAAGAGTTTCCTTGGTGGGAAGTGCTGATCACACTGTGTAGGTCAGCGATTGCAATCATGCCCAGTGGACAGAATTCCTGCGTCTGAGTGCTGTGCTGCAAGGAGGTAAAGACTCCTGTCATGCAGAAGTGAGGAGGAGGAAACAGTCAATGTAACCTTGAGACACTAGCTCAAAAACCTGGTTTTATGACACACACGTATGCCTCACTCAAGAGGAAAAGCTGGGTGCAGATGAGAATACCCAGTCTGTGACAACTGGTAGGGGACCGATGCGGGGCGTGAGGGAAGGCAAGTATGTTAATACTCCCCTACGCGCAAGAGGATTAAGATCAGAGACAAACAAGAAGCTCTAAGATGAGGTGGGCTTACTGATAAACAAAGGAAAAAGGGATGGGAGCTGGGAGAGGTGCAAAGCTCTTGCTAGAAATGTGTACCTGTGCAAAACAGGCAAGATGGCGTTTGGTCACTTAAGAAATGAAGGGGAACATGGAAAAATAAGGGATCACCAGGGAGACTGGTCCATGTTTCGGCCAAGCCAGATGGCATGCACCTGAACAGCTCTCGCTAACAGTGCTCAAAAGCTGAAATGATATTTGTGCAGTCAAGATCCTGTATAAATAGTCACTCTCACCTAAAGAATGAAGTATGGGAGAGCCAGCCTGGGCCAGGCCCATAAAAATTTTGCAAGGAAAGTGCAGACCACATGCAAGTAGCATAAACGCTGATAATAAACATACAGGAGATGACCAAGACAGCAGCCCCTGAGGAACAGCCCATGTGCCACTGGGGTCCATAAACTGGAAGCTGAAAACCACTGGCATTGAGAGATGATGGAGTCTCCATCCTTGAGTTTAGTAAACATCCATTGGGAATTGGTAGAGTTGCTACTGCTGCGGTGTTGGGTGGTAGCTGAGGAAGCCCTGTTTTCTGGGGCTTACTCCCAACCAGGGCTTGGTTGCTATATGGACACTGCTCCCACAATATAGAGCGTGAAGTCCAGCGCCTCATCAGTCTCACCACTCGACTTATTTGTATTGTGTTTGCTGTATCACTACCAGCATATGCCTACAGGAAATAAGGGAAGCCAAACAGTAAGCAGTATTTCTTTATAGACTATAAAGTACAAGCTGGCAGACAAACTTGATTTCTTTCTGATAGATTTACAGCCCAGGACATTGAAGGGAAAGTGAGAGGTAGATATATTTGGAACTAAAGTGTTTGATTCGGTGACTCATGAAATCTAACACTGAAAATTTAATGCAAATCAGGTTGGCTGTGACTCTGCCGTGCAGACTGAGAGCAGATTAATGTGGAGAACTGTTGGATTGGTTTGGGCTTCCTCTTGATGGCAGAGGAGGAGATGGGCCCTTGCCGTGGACTAGGATGGGACCCTGGGGGTGTCCATGTAGCATCAAGACTCTGTAGTCTTTGTCAGGAGACAAACAAGATGGGGCTGGGGACCTCTCCTTAGTGGTGCAGAAATGCCAGGTGCCACAGCTGTGTTGGTTCCTTGTAGCTGGATGGAGGCAGTCAGGTGGCCTTCTTGGCAGCAGAGATGCAGCATGGTGTTGCGTTGGTGCTGCTGTTCCACCAAACGTCCCTGGAGGGGAGGGGATGCCATCAGCCCTTCCCTGATGGCCAGACAGGGACAGACACCCCTTGCCCAGGAGCACCCCATCCAAAAGGATGTGAAAACTGAGGCAGCAGGGCAGCAAGATGCAATGCGGGAGCAAAATGCAGAGTCAGAGAGACCAAAGAGCCTTTAGTCTGAGGACAGATAGCCAGCTGAGATGAGAGGAGCATGAACCACAGCATACCAAGGTTTTGAGCTGTAGTACAGCCCCTCTTGGCATGGTACGTTATGTTCAGGGCACCATACGACTTGAAAGCACTACCAGCAGATTGGAGGGAGTTCCTGTAAAAAAAGACATAAAAAAGACCTAGCTGTCTGGAGCTAAATCCGTATCACTTGGCAAGGCAGACAGTTTCCAGTGGGTGAAGGCAGCAGGAAGGGGTTTGCTGATATTCAAAGGCAAGGTTTTGTGATTGACTATCCTGGGTGGTCTTGAAAGGGGCAGAGTTGTGAAATGGACAGGTTCCCTGCCCTTCATGGAAGTTAGCGCCCAAAAGCTCTTCTCCTTATTGAAAATTGTGGATGAGAAAGTAACCTCCAAGAGAAGTTTTACATGGCCTGGTCAAGGGAGGACTGTCAAGATGAAGTTGTGGAAATAACATGGCTTGGTTTCATGTGAAACTTGAAGATTTCCCCAATACTGAGATTCCCCAGCTTGTGGAGTGTTTTTTTTCTGAGGGAAGGGAGTTCTTCAAAGAACCCCCTTTCAAACCTTTGAAACAAAGGAACAGCCCAGCACTGAGCCCCAGGAAGTAAGCAGGGGCTCCAGAAGGTCTATGTCTCTTCAGGATCACCCTCTAGCAGGTTCAGGACAGAATGTTAGGAGGAGTTCCCCTCCTACTTTTGGGTGGGGAAGCCATGCTTCCTTCCCATTTTGCTTATGAGGTGATCTCTGTATGTCTCAGTTGCCTTTAGGAGAAAATCAAATCCAGGTTTCTCATGGATCCAAAGGCTCCTCGCTGTTACAGTCTACTTCTATCCCTGCCAGGCACCGTCCCAGCGCAGATGAGTCACTGGTGTGGTTGGCTGTGCTTACAGCTGTGCTGGGGGCAGGACCAGAGGTTCCCAAGCAGTGGGAGGTACGCAGCCAGCAGTATGCAAGCTGCCGCAGAGCAGTGCTCCAAGCAGCGTGGGGCCAGGGGCTGGCCGTGACAGTGACGGTGTCTGCCAACACCGGGGCTGGGAGCTTATACACACAGAAAAAGGTGTGATGCCCTTTGCTGGTAGATATTTGAGGCCTAATGCAAAGCCAGCTGGAAGGACTTTGGACCCAGGGCAAGGGTGCACTTAGTTTTTGCTTTGAAGAAGCCGAGCCTGCCAGATCAAAGCTCTGGAGGCCTGGTGTCTGCTTGGCTAGCTCACACAGATGATGAAGCGTGCAGGACGCCTTGTACGTTGACTGGAGGAGATGGAGAGGGGACAGAGAGATGCAGGGGTTTGGCAGGCCCTCTCCTTCCTGGTGATACAGGACTGATCCCTGTTGTATGCTCATTGGTGCTTTGCCCAGGCTTGTTTGAAATGCACCATTTGCTGCTTGATGCTTTTTCCCTTCACCCGCAGATTGCATTCCTCCTCACTGCACCCGGTGCGTCAGCACTTCTCTGGCCCTCAGCTGCCTGAAAGCCCCATGCCAGGTCTGAAGCATGGCGCAGGGCAGCTTTCCCACCACTCTGTCTGCAGCAAGAGTGCTATTTACCTCTTTTCTTTGCTGTGCTCTGGGAAAGGCTTTCAGCTACTTTGCAAGCACCCTTCTCCCCATCTCTCCTGAGCCTTTTCCCTGCTTGCTCGCCAAGAGTCGGACTGTTCTTGCTCTGGTCTGTTCGTGGCAGCAAGCGGTTTTCACAGAGCTCTGCTGGGCTTCGCCATCGAGGTGCAGGTAGCCTAGATGGCTGTCTGGGGGGATGAAAAGGCTCCTTCAACCTTGAGTGCCAGCTGCTGCATGAGGTTCCCCAAGTGCCCAATGCCAGCAGGCCTGTGCTGCCCTGGCAGAAAGGGGCTCAGGGTGGCACATCCTCCAGACTCAGAACCCTGGTGTCATGGTGTGGATCACCTATGGTGCTTGGGAGACCAAGGGGACCCCAGAGGAGCGGGTCTGCAAGGTACAGGCCGTGCCCCTAGCAACCTCTGGGGCCAGGAACCAAAACATCACCTCACCTCACCTCCCTGAATGTCATGTCCTAGAGATTTAGCAGTTTGGGATGGTGGGGTTCTTTGTTTGTTTGTTGTTTTTGTTTTTTAAATCTGGAAATCTCTAGTATCCTAACCCCAGACCTGCTGGTATCCGGCTGCCTGTCTCTGTGCCCCCAGCCTGTTGTGAGACTGTCACATTTCCATAAATGAATGCACCTCTACTGGAGCACAATCTCTCTGTTCTAATTACAGATGGGGTTATTAACATTTACCGGTGAGAAAACAAATGAATGTAGCTTGTGTGCTTACGTCGTTATGGCTGCAAGCGCAGGCATATGCTTTACTGATTTATATTTTCCTGCAAGTGTTTCTCAGGCCACCTCCTCATATCTGGCTGACATCAGTGGTGTGGCTGGAAGAACACAGCTAGACACTCGCCCATGTCAGTGCATCTTCTGCCCGTAAGCCATCTGTCCAGCTTCTGCATCACTCCTGCCTGAGTCCCAGCAGAGTGCTTTCTCTTTCTTCTTTCTTCCTGGTGCCAGGGGTTTGGCAGAGGATGCGAGTGCTGGGTGTGAGGGGCAGAGACTGCAGGGTGAGCTGGCGAGGAAAATGGGAAATGCTCCATTTGGGAGGGCCCGCAGAGCGCTTTTTATTGCGTGCCCTGGCTGCGCTGTGACACAGCAGAGTTCGGTGTGGGGCAGGCAGCCTTCTCAACGGACATTTCCTAGTCCCCTGCCCTGCAAGAGTCCCTCAGGGCTCTGCCGGGCATCACCCCCTGCCCAGATTGCGGGATGACTCCATGAGCATCCTCATGTGCACTCTGCAGGCTGAGACACAGCCATGGAAGCGTCAAGGCATGTCATCCTGGCCTTCCCAGCCTCATGCCACCTTCTTCGCTCTTTCCCTTTGCAATGGATGGCCAGGAGCGTGGAGGCTTGCTTGGCTCCTACGTGGATGTTCATCCAAGAGGAAAACCCAGTGGGCTGTGTTGACCTGCAGGCCAAGGACAAAGGCGAGGAGGAATAGGACAGCCCCTGTTCTGCTGGGTCCGCCAAGCCCTTGAGAGAGGCACTTCCCAGGTCTGCATTTGCGCAGGGCTTAGCAGGTGGGAGCTGGGCTGGAGGCTGCATGCACTGCAGGACCCAGTGGGATGTGCTTTAGGGACTTCAGCTAGGAAGCGGGATGCCTCTGCTCCTGACACATGGGGTAGAAACATGGGGCAGTGTGGACACACTGGTCCTGCTGGGGATGTAGAGGCTGTGGTGCAGGGCAGGGAGCAGGCCTCTCTGGGGGTGAGGAAGCAGGGGGAGTGCCATTTCTCCCTCCCCCCTTTCCGCTGCTCATAGAGAAGGGATGAAGTCCAGTATTGCTGAATAAGAGACGAAAATGCCTTTTGGCAAGTCTTTCTATGCTGTCCTTGCTGTTTTGAGGAAGTCAGCATTAAATGTGCAGAGTACAGGAGGGGAAGGCTCCAGGGCTTATGTGGGACCTGGTTTGATGTCTTGCTCTTACTGCTTCCTTGGCCCCGCTGTGTGCTGTGGTGGGAAGCCGTGCTCATGGTCAGGAAAGGGCTTGGACACGTCGGGCCCCAGCCCTCACAACAGCTTCCCAGCAACTCCCTGCGAATTTGCTCCCTTGATGTGCAGGAGCTTGTGCTGATGTTAGTATCCCAGCTTAGGTGGAGCCAAGCTCACCCTGTCCTGCAGCCTGTGAGGGGAAGGAGGGACCAGGAAAGGCACCTTTAACCATGTCCTAGAACAGCACAGCCTGTGCTGTCACAGAGGCTCTCCTACCTGCAGTGGCAGCATAGGTATAAGGAGACACCCAGGGTCCTTCCCCAGAGGCAGGCAGTGGGATCTGAACAGAAAGCTTTGCAAAACCATCTCTGCCTTGAGTGGAGGCAGGGTATCAGGTATGTGTTTGGGGAGTGGGACAGTAGTTGCTGAAGGAGTTCCCTTTTTCCTTCCCGTGTTGCTGGAGGGATTTCCTTTCGTAATGGCAAGTATGCTGCTGCACCGCAAGACTCTGCTTGCTGCTGAGTGCCGCCTTTCATCCCCGACTGTGCTTTGCTTAAAACACTGCACCCACCATTGTCTGCCTCCAGGACCAGCCCTGCACCTTGCAGCATGGGACACGTTGCGGCATGCCATGCCTGGTTGAGGGTGGGGACTGAGGGTCCCCTGGAGTGGCCATCTGAGACCGAGGTACAAACTGAGGGTTAGGACAGAGGTATTGCCAAGCCCATACGTTTTACTGTGCCTGGCAAGACCAGCCAGCCTCCCACTCAGACGATGGGCTCCTGGGAAGGGTCTTTGGATGAAGGATACTAGGTAGACACTATCAATTGAGCCTGCAGAGATGGTCACTGAGCCTTTTCTTAGTTGCCTCATCTGTGTTGTAAGCCCAGAAGAAGCTGGGCACCTTAGTGGGTCTGACCTGAAGTGATGTGAGGGCGGGTTGCCTCTAGACTGCTGCCAGGCGTGCCTGCAGCTGGGGGAGCTGGAAGGACAGAGTGCTCCAGACATCCCTGCAAACTCTCCCAGCCTTCCCACACAGCTGAAGCACCTCTGTCTCTGTGGGGAGCCCCTTGTTACGCTTACCAGCCAGGCGGGAGGTTGCATACCTAAGGATGGTGCGGAGTGCTGTGCCACCTGGCTGGGCTGATGAAAAGGCAGTGTAAGCCTTGGGCATATGCCACAGCTTTTCTGTTACTGGGTGTTTTGGCTGGGCTACTGGAGAGGCTAGGAAGGTTTATCTGCAGTCCCTTTCAGTCCCTCCTCTAGGCTTTAGAGAGAAAAAATACATCTCTGGGACCTTTCTCTCTGTGAAATGTGGCTTAAATTATCCACAGGCTTGTGAAGTTTGTCTTGAACACGTAATGGTTTGTGTAAATAATGATTATGATAGGGTCGTGGGCAATGTGAGTGTATGAGCCTTGTTTCTTTTAGAAAGACGACTGGAAAATGGGGCTATAAAACATGCAGGAAGGAGGTAAATAGTTTGGTCTCTGCAGAGGAAAATCATACTTCCCTGGTCTGTTGCAAGTCTTTCAGTACTTTGGTAAAATAATAGGTAATATTTGGCCAGCTTGTGTAACTTGCTCGGATGTTCAGAAAACCTCTGAAATTCCTCACAAAAGACTTAAAAAAACCTGTCCACTGGAGGAGATGTAGAGTCCTGGATCAAAAACTAGCTGAGGGTCCACAAGCAAAGCCTAGGAGTGAATGAGCAATTTGAGTGTGACAAGAGCAGGGGGATGCGGTCCTTCACTATAAATGACCCAGAAAAGATAATGTGCAGCAAGGTACCCAAAATCTGCCAATACCCTGGAGTTGTTCAGATTTGTCAAGATGAAGCAACTCCAAAGTGACACTGTGCGAAGTGAAGTGGTGTGAGGTGAAGAGAAAGTGGGTACTGAGAAGCGTGCAGCCTGGTGTATTGGAAAGAGTGATTTGTTCTGGGACATGACTGGCTTCTAAATTACTGTGGCTACTCAGGGCAGCAGCATTGTGGGCTGGTTGCAGAGATGTTTTTCCTCAATAGGCAAAGATGCCATCGGAGAAATAAATCATGCTCAGCTGCATGAGTAGTAGCGTCAAGAGAGATGCTGAGAGCATCAGGATGCTGTTCAGGCAGTCAAGGTCATTTCCCTACCCAGGATATTGTATGCAGTTCTAGTCACCTTTCTGTAGGGTCAAAAGAGCGGACTATATTGGGGTTATGTGGTGAGAGTTGTTAGAGCTGAAAAAGACCTTGTGTCATGGGAAGGAGAGAGCGCTTAATAGTAGTGAGCTTAGTAGGTCTAGAAAAAGCAAAGGCTTTTATTCTTTGCCTTTTCTTACTATGCGAGGAGAACTGAAGGCTGTGGAGTTGCAGTGAGACTGTAGTGTTTTACTCAACATCTGGAACTCATTGCTGCAAGATACCGTTTACAACCTAAAAGTTTATAAGATTCCCAAGAAGAGGAATGAGAGGTATTTCTCTTTGTAATGAGTCCATCTAGGCTGACACTTCGGAGGTAAAAACAGAAGGGTGTAACTGTTCCCACTCCAAATGTGTGACTTCCCTTTGGTGAGTCTCATCCCATCATTTTTTCCCATCCCTCCCCTGGAGCTTCCGAGTCTCTTATTAATTCAACCACGGTGAATTAGCCAGCCTGGCTTCCCAGTTGGTTCCCAATTGTGATCTTGTGGCTTGGCTTTCTTCTGCTGCTTTTCCACTGCCTTTTTTTGCTCCTGGTAGCCCTGCTCCAGCTCTGTCCCCATTAATATCTCTTGGTGGCTGCTTGTTGGGTTTCCCAATTTGGTTTACCCCCCCCCCCCTCAATGCCTGTACCCAGCTGAGCTTTTGCTCGTCACAGTGCCCTTTGTCATCAGTGCCCTTTGTCATCAGTGCTTCAGCTGGTTTGTAGCTGTGCATCCATCCCAGCTGAACTGGGAGGTATCACTTTGAAGCTGAGCTCTCTAGGGCACCGGAGCAAATGGTTTGGTGGTCATTATCCAGCCAGTGTTGTGCTGCGATGCTGATAAATCTCTGCAGCCAGGCAGGAGACTTCCAGGATATACCCATGAGCTTGAGGGAAGAGCCCTGCACCCTTTCTGCTAATGTCACCATCCAGTGTGGAGCTAGAAGGGCAGAGCTGGTGGCAGGGGGCATTTCTGGGACAAGAGGCTGAAACCAGCACAGGGCAGTGGTGGTGGCTTTCTCATGTTTTGGGCAAGAGATGGCTCTTTTGCCCAGCCCACCAGGATGGAATTTCTGGGCTTGGATAAGCAGCCCCTGAGCGTTGCCCAGCAGTGACGCTGTGCCTGCCAGCCTTTCTGCTTAGTACGTGGTGGTAGTGAAGGATTTGGGGTGGTTGATGGATAGTTCAGGGATCAGCAGTCTGGGTAGGTCTTCCCATCTGTTATTGCTGCTTCCTTCTGCAGCTGATGGAGTTTTCTCTCCCCTGTTCCACAAAGTGGTTGCGTTTCTGCCGTTGATTTGTCATTTCTAGACCATCCCAGTGATGCTCAATTTGCATTTATCCATTGCTAGCACGGTCTTTTCTGTGTTTCCCATGGAGCTGCTCTGCACAGGAGGAAGATCTTCCCGTGTCCAAGCAGTGATGCTGACCCAAGCCCAGCTGTGGGTCTTGTAGCAATTTGAGGAGGGCACTGAAGTAAATAAAATATTTGATTAGCTAGATAGTAGAGCCTAAGCCTTGTCTCTGCCTTCTGTGTGATTGTATCTAAATGCATTCAAGTCAGAGGAAGGAAAGAAAACAAGCAGGGGGTGTAACCAGCCCCTGATGGGTGCCCTGGGAGCTGGGGGCTGAGGCCCACAGTGAGCAGAGGGTGATGATTCAGCCTAATAAAGCTAATGGCATGCAGCCAGGCAAAGGAAATTGTGGGATCATGATGCAGCAACTGTCCCATAGCAGTTTGTTTCCGTCATCCAGACGTGACTTCATGTCCCCACCACCCCACCCTTTCATTCTTTCCTGTACCTAAATATTCTCCCTGCTGAGGGGAATGGGCTGAGACACTGCATCCTCAAGAAGAGGAGTAGTCCGTGAAAGAGGTGCACCTAAATGGTGTGAGAGTGGGGGAATAAGGGAGCTCTGGGACTGCTGAAGCACCCAGGCTCTTCTAGCACCCCGCAGACTCAGGAGGCTTCTCCAGATGACCTTGTCCCTGGACACTATTTCCCAGGGAAATCCTGTAGCAGAGGAGCCTGAGGTAGCAGGCAAGGCTGGCCCCTAACTCCAACAGGGCTACGCTGTCATCCAGCTGGCGTGTGTCTAATCAGGCCTTTCTCTCCTTTCCCTAGGGAAGACGATGAAGCTGTAGAGATGCTTCCCTACGTGATTGCCACCCTGGGCTCAGCAGGGGCCACCTGCAAAGCCTCCACATGCAACAACAGCACCAAGGACTACTGCTACAGTGCCCGCATCCGCAGCACTGTGCTGCAGGGGCTGCCCTTCGGTGGGGTGCCCACTGTCCTAGCCCTTGACTTTATGTGCTTTCTCGTAAGTCTACCTACTGCTGCTTCAGCACTATCTCTCCATATTAGCCATGATGGGGAGACTGTGGTTGGGTGATTACAGTTGAGGGCCCTGAATGCCATCCTGGACTTTGCTGCTGGCTGACTAAATGTCAAACTTGTCTTGATAGTGTCGCTTAGCCACTATTGACTTAACTCCAGTACCACCGCACTAAGCCCATGGAAGGGTGTTGCAAATTTTCCTAAGGACACGGGTCTGATTAGGCAAGTCCTGCATCCTAAAACTCCTGCTCATGATGCCAAGTCCCTGCAGCTTTACCCACCCAAATGCTTTGCTTGTTCCTCCTTAGGAACTGCAAGACCACGGGTGCTGCAGCCATAATCTTGCCTCCTTGGGACCTGAGGGCCCTTTGATCCTGTGGTTAACTTAGCTACTGTGTGTTGCATCCTGGACCTCTGCCTTCCACAGCCATCCAGATAGTCTGATTTTAGCTGTGGGGAACTTGTGCTGTCACATGGCCTCAGTGTGCTCTTAGCTGAGCAGTCCTGTTCCTTCCTACTCTCCCTCTTCCTGTGGCTCTGCACACAGAGGACAAAGATGGAGCTGGACATTGCCTAATCTCACACCTTCTCCTTTGTTCTCTTCTAGGCACTGTTGTTTGTCTTTTCAATTTTGCGTAAAGTTGCTTGGGACTATGGACGCCTGGCCCTGGTGACTGATGCTGACAGGTAAGTGTGGCAGAGGGGCAGGAAAACAAGCTATGAGTGGTACTCTTCTTTCCTGTGGGGCAGAAGGGATAAATCCCCTTGCATGTGCTGGAGGCAGCTGGGCAAGAGAGGAAAGAATGCCAGCTGTATCCCCTGAGCTCCAGGAACAGGAAAAATCCCTGCTTACCGGCTGTTTTTGTCCCAGCATCCTTCTCCCAACACAGGGAGTGGTCCCCACTGGCTCCCTATCACTTATGGCCCCTACAGTGACAGAGGTGTGCAGGGACTGTTACAGAGGAACGGCAGATGGAGGGAAGGAGGAGAGAGGAAAAGAGGTCACAGGAAGGGTGAGGGCTGCCATGGTGAAGGCTTTGTTAAGCCTCTAAAGGTGTCTTTGTGGCTCTGCTGGATGTAGTTCTTGTTAAGAGCACTTGAAAGTGGTAGGCTGCATTTCCAGGTGCAGTACTGCTGTGCTAATGTGAGCTTACCTTGCATCCCAAGTGCTGATGAGTCGGTATAGGTATGGATCCTTCCTGCCCAATGCATTCGTGGGCTATGGTGTCTGTTGGCAAAAGCTGAGGCCCATTGGGGATGGCAGCTCCACAGCAGAGTGAGGTGCTATTCTCATTTTTGCTGTCAGCAGCAGGAAGGACAATGATTATTTTCTCACAGTGCAGAATAAGGAACTCTCATTGATTCAGCTGGAGGGGTTGTGTGGGTAGTCTGCCTCTCTCCAGAGATGGTTCACTGTGCCCATGGCACTTCGTCGTGTGCTGGAGGCAGTGTGGCTTCTGAAGGCTGGCTGCAGTAGGCGATTCTTCCCCTTGATCAGCTCTATGAGCTCATCAAACCCAAAGGCTTGGATGGGGCTAAGCTCTAGCCTCTTTGGTTCCTTTGGCAATACAGATTCAAGCAAGCTGCTCTTGAGCACTCCGTACATGACAGTGGAAAGAGTAAGAGTTGTTTTCTTCCAGCATCAAACCAGGAACTCTCCTGGTATAGATAAGCAGTCCTGGATAGCACTAGATAAGCAGCTGTGTCCCTGTGGCTCTTCTGTCCCTCCTTTCCTGGCCTGGCTGGAGAAATCAGCAACACAGGGGCCTTGGGGGAAAGCGAGGGGTAGGGAATAGCTGGATGAGACCTCACTGGGGGAGAGGGCAGAAGCTCCTCGAGGTTAAGCTATCTGGACCCAAGTGCTGGCTGGTAGCCACAGAGGCTGGGCAGTTATGACCTTCAGTAGGGAGAGAGGGCCAGCCCTTCTCAGAGGCATGCTCCAGCATCTTGGGTCCAAGGGAGTGGGAGCAGTGGTTGTAGGCAGAAAGGCAGATTGGTGCCAGCTGTTTGGCAAGGGAGAGCTAGTAAGCGTGGGGAGAAGGGACAATGTGGCTGTGGTGAGGGCATCACCAGGATCACTGGGACCCCAGGGAGGAGGTGGGGCTTGGCCCATCTGTGGGGTGGGATGAGCATTTTGGGAGGGCGGGATGCAAGTGTGCTGGCTGCCTGGCTGGGGAGGGGAGGCATGGAAGGGGAACTCAGATGGCAGCCAGACAGCCCCAGCAGGCTGTCCTGCCTGGCCCCTTCCCACAGGATCTCCCTGGGACACCCACGGTATGGAGCCAGGCCAGCTTCCCTTTAGCTGGCAGCAAAGCATTCTGCCCCTGGGCTGGCAGGGGCTCTGGGGAGTTGTGGCTTGGGGTGGTGATGGGATCTGAAAGGAAGGTCTTCTCCAGCCTGACCATTGGCAGGTTTCTCTTCCTCAGGACGGTGTGGAGCCATGTCAGGTGCATAGCTCCCTGTGACGGAGGAGACCCAGCACCTGCTCCCATGGTTGTAACCTTTCCCTTTCTGTTTCTGTGCCCTCAGGCGTCGACACTGGCAGGCGGAGCGAGAGGAGCGGGAATAGTATGTCGTTTTTTCAGGGTCACGTTTCTTTTCTCTTTCTTGCTCGCACTCTCTCTCCTTTTCTCTTGCAGTGTTTTGTCTTGCTTCTGAACTAATCTTAAGTGTCTGGGAGTTCGGGCTTGGATTGTGTGTCTTGGTGGATTCATGCTCTTCTTTTCCCTCACCTTTGTGTCAGCCACTAGCACAGCTGGTGCACTCTGGTTTTCCCCTAGTAGCACTTAAATGCTCCCTGAGGGCAGCAGTGCTGAGGAGCTCCCAGTCCCAGACAAGGTGAGGAGTGCCACATCACATACCCTGCTCTACCTGCCCATGTCCAGCTATCCCACCTTATGATAGAGAAAATAAACTCAGTTGCCTGAGCCCACAGTACACGCAGGTCACCCAGGCGCAGGGAAGCCTCCTTTGCCTGGTCCCTCTTGTGCCAGGGTGCTGCGAGTGCTGCTCCCACACCAGCTGCAAGGGCAGGTGGGTACATGGAGAGGATCTGGCAGGCAGTTGCAAGACTTCTGTCTCTTTCCTTTATCCCGTGAGGCTGCCAGGACCAGGGCAAGTGTTGCCCCTTGTCCCTTGCCACCTACTCCCAGCTGGCAATATGCAGCACCTTTGTCCCTTCTCTCTCCCCTTGCAGAAGCAAACTTCCTGCCTCACCAGTGCTGAGAGCATCCTCCAGCACATTGGCCCAACGTTGCCCATTAAGCACTGCTGTGGACCCTCCCTCCCTGCTCTGTCCTCTTTCTTGCTACTTTTATGCCTAAGAAAAGAGCATCCCCTGTGCCTTGCTGACTAGCTGGGTGGTGCGTGCTGCAAAGGATACAGTCAGCCAGCAGGACAAAGCCTGTGGTGGTCACTCCAGCCAGGCTGATGCATGTCTGAGGCTGGGGGAGCAAGCTGCAGCCTCGCTGCTCATACTCCATCGCTTCCAAAGCAGGTACCTGCCACTGCTACTGCCTTGAGAGGGTACAGGGATGCTTCTGGTTTTGTAGTTGCTCCTTGCCCCCAAAGGAGCAGAGCAATCGGAGCTGTGACAACAGAGGTGATGGTAGCTGTGGTACATGGCACAGAGGGGACCCCTCGCTATGTTTGAGTGCTTCACTAGTGGTTGGCCCTGTTTCAGGTGTGCCTGGCAAGTTTTCACTGTTAACACCTTGCAGGGGGAGTAAGGCAGAGTTAGCAGAGCTGTCATGTTCTGAGGCTTCTCGAGGAGGCCACCTCAGTTATCCTGACAAGCGTTCATCTCTCTCCAGCAAGCTACTTCTTCCTGCTCCCATTCTTCGTCTGGGCTTGCTAGAGCTCTCTGCTGACCACCCCCACACCCCCCCGCCCCAAAAACCTACTGCTTGAGCTGGTACGGTGTTGGTAGTCAGAAACTTCCAAAAGCCCGTGGAGCTTAGCAAGGAAACCATGTCCTGGCTGTGTTCCTCCAAGGCTGGTGGCACCTTCCCATTCCAGCCATTCTCCGTGCTGGGCTGCAGTGGCACTTGGTGGGTTAAGGACACATGTATGCTGCCTGGTGCTTCCAGCCTTTGAATATGTGGCATCGCTCTTGGTGCAGGAGCACATCCTCCTCAGATGTGTCCCTTTGTCTGAGACCCGGCAAGTACCCTTGTCCTGTCCCTTGCCAGGGCTTGTGGTAGCCATTGACACTCTTGTCAGTGACTCAGTCTGCACTGGGAGATCGTGGCAACCCACCTGCACTTCTTTGTGTAAAGGCAGTGATCACAGGGCCCTGTGGGGCATGTCACCCATGCAGCCACCTCCTGCCTCGCAAAGCAGCAAGCCCCTTCCACAGCATGCCTGGCCTCCCCTCCTGGAGCCTGCAATTCCCTTGGCCTGAGGTTAGCCATGCCTCAGATCCTGTCCTTCTTCCCTGGCACCAAATCTGGGGCAGTGGACAGGGTCCCACCTTAATCTTCTCATGGTTTAGGGCAACCTTGCCTCCACCCACTTGCTTTCTTAGCGTTTTGCTTTAAAAAGCCGCCAGCTAGTTGCACGTACCATTGGAACTCCCCCTTCAGCTTCCCATTTTTGACAAGGTTCTCTGTCTTCTCAGCCCTGCCAGTCATCCTGATTATCATCTCTGCATCCTGCTGAATGGAGCTGAGTTAGCCTGTACATCTTATAACATGTCACTCTTCTCAGTTTTTCGCTCACGTGCTGCTTGTGCTCTGCCCTCTGTTTTTCCAGTACCAAGGAGCCAAAAGCACACTGTGTCATTGTGCTGGGCTCTCCTAGGGGCTGTGGACAGCAGAAACTCACCCTCAGTCCCTGTGCCCAGCTGGAAGGCCTGTGGGATTTTAAAGGGCTGAAGGTCTGAGAGCTTGGTCAAAGCTCGCTCTGTCCCTCCAGCAGAGCAGGGTGTTGGGCAGTGCAGCCGCAAGGGTGCACACCACTGTCTAATCTCACTCCTGTAGTCCCATGACCTTCAGCTAATCTCCTTTCCCTTCTCTCCGTTACTTCCAGCTAGGGACTCAGCAGGTGCTGCTCTGCTCTGTGGGAGGCCACGTGTCCCAGCCTCTTTCCCTGGGCAGGGTCATGAGAGTCTTTGCTTGTTCTCCTTCCCATAGTGTCATCCACCTCATCTCTGGCACTTGTGTTTCAGCTGCTTCTTCTCTGGGTTCTTGTCCATCTGATCCTCCTTGAGCCTGTACTGGTTACAGGGAGACTATGTTTTCATCTGGTTTTTTTTTTTCCTTTGCTTCTAGCCTTCAGATCAGCCATATCTCTTCTTGCACCTCCAAGGTCACGGCCTGATGTTGTCATCTTGCAAGTGCTATTTAATTTAGGTCTCTGAACCATTTTCTCATCTCCTTTGCCAGCTGCCCTCCACCTCCATTCATAGTGGGGGGCTGTTGTCTGCCTTGGATGCTTCTGCTGGAGGTTCTTCATCTAGTTCCCTGCCTGCACCTGGAGTAAAGTGGTCTGGGATATTCACCTCTTGTTTTCCTGTCTTTTAGCCTGTGGTCATTCACTTCTAGCTGTCTGCCTCGCTCCTGCTGGAGGGATTTCCAGGCAGGAGGCCCAGCTGAGGCTGTGGAGCAGGTTGGGCTGAGCCTGGCTCCAGGCAGCACAGCTGCTGGGGCTCAGCTGCATTCCTTCTCCTCCTGAATTCCCTGCACTGAAGCACTAAGGGCGGGGAGGACTGGTGTTGCAGGATGCAGCCCACCAGACTCCCAGCCTTCCTCTTCCCTATGGCAAGTGAGGCCCTGCGGGACTGGAGCTGCTGCCAGCGCCTCTCGAGCACCGGGGCTGCTGCCTCGTGGCCGCACCGGAGCCAGAGGGGCTGTGGCACCCTCTAGTTCCTACCTCCTCTGTCTAAATCCTGCGCTAAACATACCTCATCTCTCCTCTGTGGCAGTTGCTGCCAGCCCCTCCTTGGAGGGGCTGCTGCATAACATGAGTGCCTCTCAGAAGGTGCTGATCAAGTAGCATCCGTGGCCAAGCCCGTGGGGGGCTGCCAGGCTCAGGATGCTGTCTGAGGAGGGAACTCTGCTTACTGCTACCTCTACTCTCTGATCCCACCTCTCTCCATTTCACCTGGGGCAAACTGACTTGAATTAACCTCTGATCTTCTGGGTGCTCTTCATTCCTGACCAGGCTGCCTCCTCACATCTTCTAACTTTCTCCCTCGCCTCCCGCTTGTCATTTTAGCGTAGCCTCCGCCCTGCACTCCGACAACCATGACCGCTACGAGCGTCTCACCTCCGTCTCCAGCTCTGTGGACTTCGACCAGAGGGACAATGTGAGTAGCGCAAGAGTCAAACGCCTTGCCTTTGAGTGGCCAGGTGCCCACAGCTTATCTGAACCAAGGGCTCTTTGCAAGAAACTGTTTGCTCATCCCTGGGGCCTTAGGTCCCACACTTTTGTAGTGTGTCAGTGTAGTATAGAGCTCAAGGCTCTATATAACTATGTGGCTTCTAGACATGGACTTAATTAAGTAGGCTGTAAATTCCTGTGGCTTAACAGACATCTGTCCAACCTATCATCTCAGCATTACAAACAATACTTGCCAGCTCCTCCTCACACCGCTGTCTGTCTCTACTGCTGTTTTCTTCTCTAAAGGGGAGGCACAGTTCAGTAGGATAACAGGGTGTGATGGATGGGTGGTGAAGCTCCCAGGAAATATTCTTCCCCCAGGGTGTCCTTTGAGAAGCACTGGCTTGGCCCAGCCTGCCTTCCCAGTCCCTGCAAAGCTCCTCTTGTCCAGGATGATGGCTGAAGTACCTGTATGGTGAATTTTCTGGGTGTCCCTAGGCTGTGGAGAGCTTCCATGCTAGCCAGTGGCCCGTGGGTTGCCTGGGAGGTTGAGCTGCCAGTTGGGTAGGGGACAGCCATGTGTTAGAGTCCAGCCTATGTTGTGCCCCATGGAGCAGCACTGTCATTTCATTCACCTTGGCCCATCTGTGGCTTTGCACATCTGGGTGCTCATGGTCTGTTTTCCCCTGAGCCAAGTCTGTGGAGGTGCAAGAACATCAGCCTGGTCCCCTGAGTCTTTGAAGGAGAGAACAGGGATAAGGGAACACAGAGTGATGTGAGACACTCCTGTCTTCTTTCTGCACAGGGTTTCTGCTCCTGGCTGACAGCCATCTTCAGGATAAAGTAAGTGCCCCAAGACCTGCACAGGGGACCCACATGGGGAAGAAGGAGAGGCAGTGCAGGGCATTGGGTCACCCAGCTCAGTACAGCTGTGTGAAGTCACTGCCCTTGCTGCAGCCCCTTTTCTGAAGAGCACAAGCAAAAGCAGAACTAGATGAGGAGTCCTAAAGCCAAAACTAAGGTCACACAGTGAGTCTGTGACGGAGGAGGGCACCCAGCTCAGGTCTCCCCTGGCCCAGTCCTATCTCAGAAACACTGTCCGCTGCTCTGCAGAGATGCTCCTCTCCCTGGGATTCCTGCTAGGGGCGCTGCTGTCCGACGAATGGCTACGAAGCAGGGACTGGAGGATGCAGGGAGACACTTCCAGCCTGATGATGCTCAGGAGTAGCCTTGGCTTCAGAGTGCTGTGGGATAGTGTCAGCCATCCTGTATCTCAGCAGGGGAGGCAAGGCCCACGAGAAGAGTGTGAGGTGGGGTTTTTGTGTGTCCATCTGCCTGTCCGGGGCGGGGGGAGGAGGCAGGGCAGAGGACAGGGGCATGTGGAGTGAGGCTGCAGTAAGGATTGCACAGGCAGGTTTCTGCCCAGGCTGGTTAAAGGCTGGGTGCTGGGCTCCCTACCCCGGGGCCTGGCTACAGCTATGTAGGGCAGAACCAGGGGCGCTGTGTGTGCTCAAACCAGGAGGGCAGCCATGACCCTGTGCTTTTCTCCAGCACTTGAGGGAATGTAGAAGATTGCCTGATGGCCTTTATCTCCCTGGCAGGGATGACGAGATCCGGGACAAGTGCGGGGGCGATGCGGTGCACTACCTGTCCTTCCAGAGGCACATCATCGGGCTGCTGGTGGCTGTGGGTGTGCTCTCCGTGGGCATTGTGTTACCTGTCAACTTCTCAGGGGACCTGCTAGGTGAGAGCAGGGAGCCTTTGGCTGGGCTGGGGGAGCTACTTTCTACACCCTGTCCCAGACCACTGGGGAGCAGTGGAGGGCAGGACAGGATGAACACAGACAAACCCTGACTGCTGTCCCACTTTGAGCGTGGCATGTCTAGAGAGCAGACACGGGCAGCTTAGGTTTTGGGGTCTTCGGCAGGTGAGATTCCTGCCATAGCCCACCCCAGTGGTTCTCTGTGTGACTCAATATAACTGAATGTGCTTGTATCTGCCTCTTTCTCTCTAGAAAACAACGCCTACAGCTTTGGGAGGACAACTATTGCTAACCTGAATTCTGGGTATGTGTGGGCAGGGGTGGGATGGATAATTGAGGCCCTCGGGGGTATTTTGTAAATGTCCACTTGCTGCAGAGCCTCACCTCCTTGAAGATTTTCTGCCCTCACTATGAGGCTGCTATCTCTGCTCCAGTTTCCAGGCTGAGCTCCTGGAATTTGGTTGTAGGGCATGTGGGTGCTGTGCTGGTTATGCTGCTTGTGGCCCCAGTGCCTTCAAGGCCTGACCAGCCATACACAGACTTGTAGTGGCAACCTTGCATTGACCTTTGTGGTCTTCATTGTGACAGGAATAACCTGCTGTGGCTGCACACGTCTTTTGCCTTCCTGTACCTGCTGCTGACAGTGTACAGCATGCGCCGGCACACCTCCAAGATGCGCTACAAAGAGGATGACTTGGTGAGCAGGATCTGGCCGCTCTCCCAGGCACACTTTCCCATGGCCTTCTGTCAAGTCAGGTGGCCTTGGAGAGAGTGCTGAGCACCCCATCTTCCCACAGCAATTTTGGGCTGTCTTGTTTTGGCTGTTCTTTTATTCTGCCTGGCCAAAGGCAGATCTTTTCCAGAGCAGCAGCCCTGACTGCTTGTAGGGAAACAGGAGAGGCATGTGCTGGGTGAATGTGTGGGGGGCACTCCATGCCTTCCTCAGGGGTTGCTCCATCTGCTTTTGCTGCCTTTGTTTCTTAAGGGTACCCGCTGTTTCTGTTCAGGTAGCTGCAGTGTAAGCCCCATGTCTGTCAGTCTGCAGCGCACCAGGATGCAGGATGCCAACAGCTAGTGGAAGAGGAGAGGGGGAGAGCCCTGGGTGCTAGACGTGATGGGGCTGCCCTTTCCCATCGCTGACTCAAGCCTTGGCAGGGGGGATTGCTGCAATCCAGTCTTTCACGCCATCCACACCTACCTGCCCTCTCCTTTTTTATTCCTTCTTTCTAGGTTAAGCGAACTCTCTTTATCAATGGGATCTCAAAATATGCTGAGCCAGAGAAGATCAAGAAACATTTTGAGTGAGTCTCACTGTGACCCTAATTAAAGGCTGCTCTGTAACAAGGATGTTTTTATTGGGGTAGTGTTAGTGTTACCTGGAATGACAATAATACATCGAGAGCAGAAAGCTAGTCAAAACTGGTGAACACTTTTATTTTGAGCATCTCACTGTTATTTTTCTGCACAAATTTTTATCTGAATGTGCAGTGTCCTTGGTTTTGTGCCTTGGGGTACCCAGCTATCTCCTGTAGAGCCATAGGGGGTCAGCATGGTAAGTAGTGAACAGGGCATGTCCTGAGATGTAGTCAAGTTCAGAGATGAGATGCAGGCAGGAGGTGCTCCAGCAGTGACTATGGGATGTTGTGCTGCTGTTTCTGCCCTGATTGCAGTCCTTGTAGAAAAGTATATTTTTATTTTTAACAAAAAAATTAAATTAGTCTTCCTGCAGGACCTCGGTGAACACACTGTCAGAGCCATGTTTAGAAAGGCCATGTTTAGAAGCACCATGGGGAGAGGAGAAATGCTTTGTACCCTTTGGGAACCCTTCCAGTTCTTTCCGACCCCGAGCCCTCTGGCACATGAAGGCAGAGAGGAGGTGTGGGGTCAGAGGGGTGCCTTGCTTCATGGGGTGAAAGTCCAAAGAGGCTTCTCATGCCAGAGCCTAGAGGATGTAGTGTTTGCCCCATGTGTTGCTTCTGCCATAAGGGACAGAGCCTGCAGGCTGCCCTGCTGCCCCCAGCAAGCTCTTGCTATTCATTATGATGCTCGGCACAGGGCAGGAGAGAAGTCCTGGACGTGTGGGGTTTGCTTGAGGAATGCAGCCTTTGGTGCTGGGTGTGATGAGCTGGTGCTCTCATCCGCAGGGAGGCCTATGCCAACTGCACCGTCCTGGAGGCCCGTCCCTGCTATGACGTGGCACGGCTGATGTTCCTCGACGCTGAGAGGTAACCCCTGGTTTGGGAGAGAAGGCAGGGTGGGCCGATGCCATGGGCTCCCCCTCAAGTCTGGTGCCACAGGAGCTTTTCTGAGCCACCCTCTTTCTTTTCTTCTTTCCTTCTCTTCTGCTCTCCTGTTTCAGGAAGAAAGCTGAGCGTGGGCGAATCTACTTCACCAACCTGCAGAGCAAGGAGAACACCCCATCCATGATCAACCCCAAGCCCTGTGGCCACCTGTGCTGCTGTGTCATCAGGGGCTGCGAGGAGGTGGGGGGAGAGCTGGAGGTGTTGGCCGGTGGGGCACACAGGGACTTGAGTCCCCAGGTCTCTGCTCTGACCCCTGTCCCCCTGCCTAGGTGGAGGCCATCGAGTACTATACCAAACTGGAGGAGAAGCTCAAAGATGACTACAAGCGGGAGAAGGAGAAGGTGAACGAAAAGCCTCTGGGGATGGCCTTTGTCACCTTTCATAATGAGACCATCACGGCTATGTGAGTGCAAAGGGTCCTATCCTCCCCAGAAGGGTGACCTGTCCCAGCTCTTGCCTTAAATCAGAGGAATGCCAGCACCAAGGCATCCCACTCAGCTTGTCCTTGCTAGCCATCTGTGTTAGTATCTCCCTCTTCCTGTTCTTCTCCAGAATCCTCAAAGATTTCAATGCTTGTAAGTGCCAGGGCTGTGCATGCCGTGGGGAGCCCAGGGCCTCCTCCTGCAGCGAGTCCCTCCATGTCTCCAACTGGACTGTCAGCTATGCCCCTGACCCACAGAACATCTACTGGTGAGCAGCTCTGTGGGGCTCAGTGGGCCCTGCCAATGGGAAAAGGGGTGCACCCTCCCTGTCTCCCTCCCCATGTGCTCCTCTCATAACTGAATGAGTTGTTCTTGCTGAAGCCCAGCCTGGCTGAGCTAGGGATCTGATCTGACTTGGAGGGGGAAAGCCTTGGGCTCGTGCCCCAAGTAGTGTTCGCGCAGGCTGGGCTGTGGTGTGTACATGAGGCCCTGGACCTGCCCTTCTGCCCCATGCAGCCGTCCTGATGGCCTCCTTCCCCCCACTTTCAGGGAACACCTTTCCATCCGGGGCTTCATCTGGTGGATTCGCTGCCTCGTGATCAATGTGGTCCTCTTCATCCTCCTCTTCTTCCTCACCACCCCTGCTATCATCATCACCACTATGGACAAGTTCAATGTCACCAAGCCTGTGGAGTACCTCAATGTAAGGCCTTCAGAGTTGAGTGCAGGAGGACGGGTAGCATGGGAACCACCTCGAGGCACAACAGCCCCTGCAAGGGAGGTGGTAGGGAGAGAAATTGTCAGTGGTCCCCAGGTCCTGTCAGCATGACCGTGAGGGAGGTACTAAGCCTGGCCAGGGTGCAGTGGCCCCTGTGGTGCTGGGGACTCGGCATCAGCAAAGGCAGCTGTAGTTGTGGCTGGGGCAAGAGCTGCTGCACTGTGTAACATGTGGTCTCTTCTCTGCCTCGTTGCAGAACCCCATCATCACCCAGTTCTTCCCCACCCTGCTGCTGTGGTGCTTCTCTGCTCTGCTGCCCACCATTGTGTATTACTCTGCCTTCTTTGAAGCACACTGGACCAGGTAAGGACAGCCAGCACCTGTTCTTAGTGATACCAGCATGCTGCCTGACCACTAGACACTCCTCGCTACCATAAAGCTCCTGGCTGGATCCTTCTGCTTGAACTTCTGTCTTCCACACCAAGCATGGTGTTATGTTGTACCTCTTGGACACCTGGGGTCTGCCATGGACAGCTGTTCTGCCAATCCTTAGCTGTTGTTGTGCAGCATGGTTGTCTGAGCAGAGCTTGACATAGGTCTACAAGAAGAAAGCTGGGAGGAGTTGGGGCTGGTTGCTCCGAGAAATGCTAGGAGCGAGGGAAATCTTCGCGTGGGTGAGTGGGCAGGGGTGGTGTGCCTGTACCCATGTGTAAGTCATAGCTTTTCCAAGGGAAAATCACCTTACTTTCCCTATGGCCAGAAGCCGTAGCAGCTATTTGAAGTGCAGAGCACTAGAAATGTGCTTCTTGTGAGGCACAGGATGTGCGGTGTAAGCTTTATTTTCTGCTCTATGTTGCAAAGATTGGTGGGGAGGATGTCACCAGCTCTGAGGATTCCAGGTCAAGACAGATGATTGCAGAGAGCCCTCTAAAGATATGAGGGCTGGAAGGGCCTGTGAGACAAGGTGGGAGGAACTGGGACTCAAGAACAGACCTCAGACATACTGGAGGGAAAGGTACCAGTAGTGGACAGGGTGGGATTCAGATTAGACACTGAGAAGCACTTTCTGATGCAAAAGTGGTGGGGGCGCCGCATCTGGGGCTGGCAGGGTGACAGTGAAAGGTTAACAGCCTCCTTTCTGCCCTCAGGTCTGGAGAGAACAGGACGACCATGCACAAATGTTACACCTTCCTCATCTTCATGGTCTTGCTGCTTCCATCGCTGGGCCTGAGCAGGTAGGCATGGTGAGAAGGGAAAGCAAGTGCAGAGAACTGGAGCACAGGGAGGGTTGAGATGCACCCCTGGTCGTTCTCCTACACTACATCCTTTCTCTGCTGCACAAGTGTCCTGGCCGCCATACACTTGGGAAGGTGGAGTTTAGGTCTGGTTGGGGGGCCAGGCCTGGCTGGGTCTCTAGGAGCTTATTGATCAATCTGCAGACACATTGATGTGTGCCATGGTGTTACAGATAATTCAAAAATTGGCATGGTTGACAGACGCATGTGAAAAGTCTGCTCAAGTTCTGCTGATGAAGTGTCCTGGTTTCAGATAGGATAGCATTAATTTTCTTCCTAGTATCTGGTATAGTGCTGTGGTTTGGATTTAGTATGAGAAAAAAGTTGAGTGAGCAAGTGGCTGCGCGGCGCTCAGATGTGGACTGGGGTTATGTGTAGGCTGCAGCAATGCTCATCTGTTTGGATGTGAGTCTCAAATCTTCCTGCAGGGGTTATAGAAACACCCTGTGGCAAACAGCAGTGCATCAGCTGCCAGCTATTGGTATGTGCTCCCAGCACTGAACAGCAGCTGAGTAGGGAAACAGTGTGAGGAAGGAAAAACTAGGGGGTGGGAATGAGACAGGGGGTCCTCACTGTGGTAGGAAGTTACTTACACATTGGAGGGTGGGGGATCTACACCCCTCTAAAATTCAGGATTTGGGATACAGCCCCTCAGTGGTAAAGTCAGGCATCTCCTGGGAACAGACAAACCATCTGATAGAGGCAGAAGAACAGTCCTCCATCCCAGTGGGCTACTACAGCAATGCTTCCCAGCCAGATTAAAAATGCCTTGTTGCATATAACTTTATGACCTAGGCAGGTCAATGCTCTCGGAAGGTTTGCATTTTGACCAGGTACTGTTAAACAGGCTGCGCTTCCTTCTGAGGACTCAGTCCCCCTGCTGTTGCCTCTGGAGCTCTGTACTCCACCAGTACCTGAGGTGCCAGAAGACTGGATGGTTTTGTATCAAAAAATCAGAATTGCGGAAAAAGGGATTTGTTTCTCCTAAGGGATTTTTTTTTTTTTTAATCTCTGTGCTGAAATGTACCTTGTACCTAACTGTTTTCTTCTGTAAAGTCAATCACGTGTTCCTTGCATGGATGTTGTGCCCAAACAGAGGGGAGAGGAAAATACTTTACTGAAAGGATCAGGGTAAAGGGAGAAGAACACACATGAGAGTGGGAAGCTTTACATCCCTTTCCGAGTGCTGCTCTGTTTTTCCCAGTGTCTGATTTACATAATTGCTGGTGACACATCCTAAGAGGGAACGAAACAGTCTATGGTCAGAGCTTTGAGTTCTTCCAGAGCAGCTTCCCTATATTTGCTTGTGCATGTCTGTCTATTGCTGCTTCTGACTGTTCCCCTTTTCTTCTTGCC
This sequence comes from Burhinus oedicnemus, assembly GCA_008921705.1. Taxonomy (NCBI): domain Eukaryota; kingdom Metazoa; phylum Chordata; class Aves; order Charadriiformes; family Burhinidae; genus Burhinus; species Burhinus oedicnemus. The sequence goes on along the minus strand of VFFE01000058.1, from coordinate 21,345 downwards.
CCCCCTTCCTCTACAGCTTGGATGTGTTTTTCCGTTGGTTGTTTGACAAAAAATTCCTTGCCGAAGCCGCTGTGCGATTTGAGTAAGTAGAGTTGGATAGAAGGCCCTTCTTTGCAATGAGGGGAGGTTCTTGTTGGCGTCCAAAGGTACTGGGGGCTCTCGGCTGCTGCCCTGCAAGGAGGAGCATCTCTTGCAGCCTGCTCTTGCTGCGCCTCCCCAGGTGTGTGTTCCTGCCAGACAACGGGGCCTTCTTTGTCAACTATGTCATCGCCTCTGCCTTCATCGGGAATGCCATGGACCTGCTGCGTATCCCGGGCTTGCTCATGTACATGATACGCCTCTGCTTGGCCCGCTCAGCTGCTGAGCGGAGGAATGTCAAACGAGTATGTAGTGGGACTGAGGACATGTGTTGTGGCCTCCACCCAGGGTGGCAGTGCTATGATAGGGCCCCAGTGGGGCTCACCCAATGCTGTGTGTACAGCTGGGGGTGTTGCACACCCCCGCTGCAGTCCTGGGGTCGTGCTGATGGGTCTCTGTTCCTTCATGCAGCACCAGGCCTATGAGTTCCAGTTCGGGGCTGCTTACGCCTGGATGATGTGCGTCTTCACTGTAGTCATGACATACAGCATCACCTGCCCCATCATTGTCCCTTTTGGTAAGTGATACTCCTCTGTCTCCATATCAGAGGCTGGGGGGAGGAAAGAAGGGTCGTGTGGGAGAGGTATTCCCTGTACTGGAGGTACTGGGAAAGAGACCGATTCCCCTCTCTGCTGGCATCTCTCCCCTCTCTTCCAGGGCTCATGTACATGCTGCTTAAGCACCTGGTGGACCGATACAACCTGTATTATGCTTACCTGCCTGCCAAGCTGGACAAGAAGATCCATTCAGGGGCTGTGAACCAGGTGGTGGCAGCCCCCATCCTCTGCCTCTTTTGGCTTCTCTTCTTCTCCACCATGCGCACAGGTGAGTGCTGGCCTCCTGTAGAGCTGCATCCCTGGCTGGGCTGTGGTCCTGGCAACCCCCAGCCACAGAGCATGTTCAGGGTCCCTCTAACAGCACCACTTCATTTTTCCTTTGCCCCAGGGTTCCTGGCCCCCACTTCAATGTTCACCTTTGTGGTCCTTGTGATCACCATTGTGATCTGCCTGTGTCATGTCTGCTTCGGGCACTTCAAATACCTCAGCGCTCATAACTACAAGGTGAGGTGGAGGGCTGGGTGGGAGTGTAGGACCATTCTTGGGAACACAGCTCAGCATCAAAGTGGTGGGGGCTCTAGGGGGAGCCCAGACTGCTCCCAAGCAGAGCTTCTTTAACCCTGGCTTCACGGAGGGAATGGTTCCTGAGGTGACCCCTGCTGCCTGTATGCTACTCCTGTGGTGGGACAGCAGGTGTGTCATCCCAGCAGTCTCTCAGTTTCTCCTTTTCTCTCCAGATTGACCACACAGAGGTGGACTCCATAGAAAACAGGCAGAACGGGAGACCTGCCACCAGCCTGCCGGCTCCCAAATCCGCTGTGAGTCCCCATCCCTGCCTCCATGCCCTGGCCTTGGCATGCTCTTTACCCGGGTTTGGGAAGAGGGAGATAACTCCCTGTCCAAGTACTTCGCTCCTCACCTCTCTGAGGCAGCACCCAGAGTTTCCCAGTGAGAGTTGGGAGGCAAGTGTTGGGCCCCCTGCTGCTCGCCCGAGCTGGGTGATGAAGTATAACACCCATCCCACCCCCCTCTTTCCCGCTGCTCCTCAGATGTTGTGCATCTACTTTCTACCTCTCGCGGCTGGGACAGTGAATCCAACTGAGTCAGTCTCCCTTCTCCTTCTGCATCTCTGAGCACTTGCCCATCAGCAAAGGCTGCCACCAACTGGGCTGGTCCTGGTGCCAACACAAAGAGGTCTCTGTGGGTATTGCCTTAAAGGCTGTGAAAGTGCTCTGGGGACTCTCCCCTCCCCTCCCCAGCCCTCTGGGATCTCAGTCAGTTTCCTGAATTTCTCCTTGGCTCACTGGCTCTATTCCAGCTGCTGCCTTCCACCAAGAGATTTTTCTAGTTGGGGTCTGTGCAGAGCTGTGCAGGGAGTACATGCAGATCCTCCTGCTTCCTTAGGAGAGCAGGGCTTGGGTGTGGATTTGTAATCCAGGCTCCTTCCCAGTCTCCATGTATCTAAGGGCAGCAGCATCTATCCAAAAGGAGATTCCCCTTAGGAGGCAGGCACACCCTCAGAGGGACTCATCCACTAGCAAAAACAGGAGCGCAGTCTTCACTGGTAGAAGACTTCACTGGAAGTCTTCACTCCACGTGGGCTCTGAAGTGCTGAGAAGCCCCATGCTCTCCCAGCCCTGGCTCCCTGGGGGTGCTCCCTGTCCCAGGATGCTGTGGTTTGGCCAGAGCCGTGCTGCAGGCACATCCACTATTGCAGGGCCAAGCCAGCACTGCTTTTAACCACTCTTCTGGTACATCCTCTGGGTCTGGACCCTTCCTCACGCTCACAGTGTATCTGCACACTCAGCCTCTTGCGTGGCACTTTGTGTGTTGTGCTCTGCTGCCATGAGAAGCCCCCTGGGCTCATTTGTGTTTCTGCTCTCCCCTCACTCACCCCATGCGTGGCCCCGGCAGAAGTACATTGCCCAAGTGCTGCAGGACTCCTCGCCAGAGGGTGAAGCAACGGAATCAGAGGAGCAGGGGTCACAGGACGAGGAGCTCATCAACACGGATGGCATGAACGACACGGATTTCCAGTCGTGTGAGGACAGCCTGATAGAGAACGAGATACACCAGTAGGGACCTCGGAGGGAAGGAGGGGAAGGAGGTCCAGGAGCGGGGCAGGCTGTGCGCACGGAGACCTAGGGAGAGGCACCAAGGGTGCTGGCCACTGCCCTCACCTGCCCTCTGGGGCCCCTGCCTTCAGCGAGGACAGGGGCCCTGCCACAAGCTCTCCATTTCCCTGCCCCTCCACCCCTGCCCCAGCCTGGCAGTTCGGCGGGCATGCTCTTTACTAGCTACCTTCTTTAATGCATCCCCAGACCCGAAAACCCTGGGGGCTAGGGAGGAGGGGGACTGTGACCCCCGCGGTGCTGCTCTGGACCTGCAGGGAGGAGGAAGGCTGGGTGCTTTATGGGGAGGGGCGCAAGGGGAACCTTTGGGGGCTCCTCAGCAGGCCCCTCCGTCCCCCGTCCTCCTGGCAAGAAACACTAATAATTTATTAGATTTACAGGAAGGTGACAAACAAAAAGCTTTAGTCAGTGTATTGGAAGTCCCCCCTAGGGAGGGGGGTGGCTTTTGTTGCACCTTCTCTCCATGTGTGCCCTTTCTCAGCCCCTTGCAGCATCCACTTGGTGTGATATGCCAGGCGCAGGGGGTGGTGATGGAGACCTCCCACACACACACAGGGAAGGTGACAGCCTGGCCTTGTGGTCAGGGGTGGCATCACCCCAGGGAAGGGGTGTGGGGTTGGTGTGAGCCAGGCAGCCCCTTGCAGGGTGAGGGGTGCTGAGGGCATTTCTCGTGGGCAGGAGGAGGCGCAGGTAGCCTCTCCCCCAGGTCCTGTCCCCTCCTCCCCCAGAGGCACCGGCAGGGGATTGCAGCATCATTTTAAGTGGCATTTTTTTTGCACATTTTACTCCCCTTTCAAAAAAATCAACCTGACCCCCGTGTGGTACCACGGCCCCCTTTGCTGCCCTATGTCTGCACAGCAGGGTCAGGCCTGGGCGTGGGGGGGCTGTGCTGGGGGTCTTCTGGGTGCTAGGGAGAGGGGAGAAAGGATCCTGGACTGCAGGCCCTGGGCACCCTGCAGGGTTAGCGCTGCCTGGTGATGATGGGGCCCCATGGGCTGCCTTCCCTGAGCTGCTGCAAGGTCTTGCCCTGGGTGAGGTGCTCAGAGAGGGGAGGGAGCCCTGGGAGAGCAGCCCCTGGGAGCCCTCTCCAAGCAAGACCACCATCTTTAGGAGCACAAAGCCTCACGGGGCTGTGCTGGCTTCCTTCACCTGCCCTGACTGGGTGAGTCACCAGTCACCCCAGCAACACCTAGCCTGAGAGGGGGGCTGTTCCTCCCCTACCTCTGCCCTTGCTCCCTCCCTGGTGATAGCTTTGTCCCAGAGGCAGGCAGGGGCCAGGGTGGATGGGAGAGGTGGACTGGCACCTGCAGAGAGGTCTGACCCTGTTTAAAGGCTGTTTGTGAGGAGGCTTCTGGTCAGGATCAGTTGCCCTCAATTGCTTCCCCCCTCCCCTTGTGTAAAATGTAAGGAAAATAATAAATCTCCCTGCTATTGAGCTATATTTATTTCCCTCAACCCCCTGCCACCATCCTGTTTGGTGCTCATTGCAGACACTACTACCCTCTCTTTGCCTGTCATCTGTGGGTGCTGCACTGGCTCGCTGGGGCCGTGCCCTCCAGAGTCTTATGGGGCTGGGGTGGAAGGGGACAGTCATTTACCTTTTCAGTCACCCGTGCTGGCCCTGGAGCTTCAAGCACTTTAATAGACCTGAACAAGTGAAGCGTCAGCCCTGTCCGGCTCCGCTCTGTGGAAAGGCGGTCATATCCCATGGCTTTTCTCTCCCTCGCCCCTCATTAGAGGACATGCAGAGCATGCGGGGGGCTGCTCCGGGGAGGACGTAGCTGACTTTCCTGTACACCTCTCTATAGGAATCCCAGACCCAGATGAAAGGGGGGACAGAAGGGAAGAGATGTGGGTCTTTGCATGGGGAGGGCAGGCCACCCCGGCCCCCAGGGCTTGGCTGGGGCTGGAGCACATGCGGGTGCAGAGGGGCACAGTGAATGTCACCTGTCCCCTCCAGGGATGGGCTAGAAATGAAATGATCATGTGACCTGAGAGCTCCCAGGCTGGGGCAAGGAGGGCATTGATCCTGCTTCCCTATTCTTGCACCCACCAACCGCCCTTGCCCCTGGTCCAGCAGGCGGGCTGGGATGCTCCAGTCTCTGTAGGTACAGCCGTGGCCCGGGGTTGCCTCTGTGGCTGTAAGAGGTCTGCCCGTGGAGGGCTGTGTGTTCTGAGTGGCACTGTCTGTGTAGAGATGTGTATAATACCCTGTATATATTTGTGTACAAAAAGAAAAAAAAAAAAAAAAAAGGAAAAAAAGGAGCTATTGTTCTTGCAGTCTTTTCTTTGTGGAGCAGGTTGGGGGCTGGGACCTGGGAGGAGAGGACCCCAGCTGCAGCAGGGATGCAGGAGCATGCGTGGTGCAAACAGAGGAGCTGGGGGTTGCGTGCTCCTCCTGAGTGAGCACAAGCTCTGCCCTGCCCTGCCGCCGGGAACTCAGCTCTGGCTGGCTCATGGACTCTCCCAGCCCAAGTGGGCTCTCCCTCTGGCTTGCAGAGGCACCAAAGGCTTTGCTGCTAAAAGCAGGTGGATGGGGAGCTGTGTGCGGTGAGGCTGGGATGGGGGAAGATGCTTTGGGAATGGTGTGGGAGGGGAGGGGAGGGGAGTTCTGCTGGTAGCCTTGGTGGCAGACGTCAGCCCAACCCTACGGTCCCAATAGTAATTTACATGGCTGCTCCTGCCATCTCTGTCTGGGAACGTGTCTCCTAGGCTGAAAGCCTTTGGGAAAGGGTGAGGAGTGCTAGACCCCAGGAGCGCAGCTTGGCTGGGAGCACTTCCCTGCCGTGTGATGCTGCGTGTAGCTCAGCCATCCCCTCGATACAGGGGCGGGCAGGGCTGCTCCCTGGTCCAGGCTGGGGCTGGGATGGTTCCTGGGCGCCTGCGGCGTGCTCTTTAACTTGCGTACAGTGGCCGTTGCTGGGAGGATGGCACAACGGAGAGGCGAGGTGTGGGGCAAGTCTCTGAGGGATGGAGGAGTGACCCCAGGATCCCAGCTCCGTTCCCACCTCGCTGTGTTCACGCTCTGTGGCTTCATGTGCCAGCGGCACAATGCGAGCAGGGGACAAAAAGCTCTCCTTTCCCTGGCAACCCACAGCCAAAGGAGTGGGAAGAGGCAATGTCTGGGCACAGACAAAGAACCAAAAGAACAACAGTGCCAGCTGCCAAGTCCCTGCAGGCATTGCTGCAAAGAGAAGCTTGAGGGAAGGGAACAAGGAAATTGTGCAGGTATTTATGCAGGTGTTTGGCGGAAACTGCTCCCAAGCACAGGGGGTAGGACACGGGACAACCTGCGTGACAGGATTACATAGGAGCTGTCTCCTATCCCAGGAGAGTCAGCTGCGAAAGCGGCTTTTAAGGCCACCGAGGGTTAATGACGCAAGAGATGAACGGGAAGAGGACGATGGGATCACAACAAGGACAGGCACTGTCCTGGGTGGATCTGAGCGGGCAGTGGTGGTCAAGGCCAGACAAAAAGCTGGTAGAGCCATTCAGGCATAAGCCCAAAGCAGGAACAAGCCCTGATATTGCAGCTCTGCTTGCTCCTTGTCTGAAAGCGCGCTGCTGCCTGCAGCTTGGTGGAGAGCTGGCTGGTGACCCCACTATGCTTCCAGCCTGTGGGCAGTGATGCAGCCACCTTCTGGCTAAGATGGAGCGGCCACTGCAGCAACCCACAACAGGGCACCCCAAAGCCTCCTCTTCAGCAGGGTGGGCAGAACAAGCTGCCTGTGGCAGCAGGTGGGGATGAAGAAATGCCAGCTCCGATGAGTCCCAGCCAGGGCCAGAGCGTTCCCTTGTGGGTATGGCAGCAGGACTATGTGTCCTGGTTTCAGGTAAAACAGGACCGATTTTCTGTTCAGTAACTTTACTTGTTAGCTAGGCCTCTTCTAACTGCTGAAATTAACAGCACGTTGTGCAGAAACTGTTCACTCTCAGAGTGATAAGACCCATGTTTATAGCTGATGCCAAGGAATGGGAAGCAGAGAGCCTCTTGCTTATCCTTATTGCTATAACAACCAAGGCCAGCCAACTTTGTTACTTTCCCCGTTGGAGGGTCGGAAGCGGAAAAGTGTAGAGTGGTCACACCTGCGGGGAGGAGCGGACAGAACAGGTGACCCCAAACTGACCAACAGGGTATTCCATCCCATCTGCCTTACGCGCAGTATAAAAGCTGAGGGATGAAAGGCTCAGCCCTCTTTCTTCAATGGCCAGCATCTGAGGAGGACTCTGTTCGTCTGCCTTTGATCCTGATCCTGAATCCAGATCCAGAATCCAGTTTCCATCCATCACTGAGTCCAGTCGGGGACTTCCCCAGTGCCTGCAGGTGACGTGATCGTCATCCTGGGAGCTTGATACAGTTTTGTATCTATTTCATTATTTTATTTTTATTATTATTAATATTTCATTAGTTTAGTTCCTTCTATACTCTTAAGTCCCTCTCTCTCCCTCTCTCTCTCTCTCTCTCTCTCTCCTCTCCTTGAAGATGGAGGTAGGGGAGAGCATTTGTTGTTCACCTAGGTGGCCAATCTGGCCCAAACCACAACACCGTGCCACAGCTGGTTTTGAATGTCCTGGTTGCCCTTCCCTCAGGCAAGAGACACAGCTCCTGACCTGACTTGCAGCCTTCTCCCTGCTTAACAAGCGTTTGTCCTGCTGGGGCGAGGTGGGGGGGGTGCTCTGTGAAGCCTGGGGAAGCAGCTGGATGCCAGCTCCTGCAGTGAGGCGGTACGGGTCCAGCCTCCTCAGCTGTAACCACGCACGAGGGGAGGAGAAGGAGCCCCACACTTGGTGACACTGGTTGAGATCACCACGTTCAGCCCTGGCACCAGGAGGATGGCAGCACAGAGCTTCTTCCTGGGGCTAGGGCAGGTGGGGTTGGACCAGGTCATGCCGAACCAGGCTGAGCTGAGCTGCTCATGCCAGGCCAAGCCATGCTGTGTTGAGCCACGTTGGCCATGCTGGGCTAAGTCCCACCTGGCCAAGCAATGCCAGTCCATGCTGGGCCATGCCATGCCAGACAAAGCCATGTTGCACCACACTGGGCTTTGCATTGCCATGCCAAGCCCTGCTGTGGCCATGCCTGTCGGCAATGGCACCACCCGCATAGCAGCACTGTGAGTCATGGAGGGCATGCATGGGCAGCCTGATGCGGGAAGCCCCAGGGCAGTGGGACCTGCTTGGGATGGGCCCTTCTGGCATCCAGCAGCAAGGGGCAGCTGGTGGGGTGGGTGCCGGCCATGACTGCCAGGGCTTGCAGGGTTGGTGGCCACTGATTATCTGGGCTTGCAGGAGTGAGGTGGTGCGGGCACAGCCTCCCCAGGCACAAGGGAAGGAGGAGGGACCCCACGGTGGGTGACACCCGTTGGGACCACCGTAATCAGCCCTGGCACCAGGTCAATAAGCCCTGGGATGAGGCGCAGTGCAGAGCTTCACCCAGCTAAGCTGGGGTGCCAGCAGCGTGGAGCAGTGCCATGTCACCCCCAAACCCTTTCCTAGGGGAAAGTTGCTTCCTCTTCTCCTTCCAGCCCCGGTTTCCGCGTACACCAAGCCCTTTGCTTGGAGCAAAGCTGGAAGGAGATCGCCCAGCCTGGTGCTGCCGCTCCATCCCCGGGAGCTGGGAGGGGGTGACAGCAGCCAGGACCGCACCGAGCACCTCCGGTAAATCCCTTCCCGGTAGCTGTGAGCGGTCGCTGCGCCTTTAATTCCCCCTCCCACCGCCCTCCCGGCTTCGTTCGTACATCCTGCCCGCCGAAACCCCACCTTCCGCGGGGCCGTGCCGAGCCGAGCCGGGCTGGGCTGGGTTGAAGCGGGCAGGGCGGTGGCAGCGGCAGCTTCCGTAAGTCCATCCCCACCCCTTCCCCATCCCCATCTTCGCCCTTATCCGACCCCCAGCACGGGGTTAACACCGAGGGGGGCCCCCGACGCCGGGCTCTGAGCTGCTCCAGGCTTGCCTATCCCTCCCCATCCCCTTTTTATCCGCGGGGATTTTTACATTAGATAACGCAGCCGCATAGACCCGAAGGCTTCCCAAATCAGGGCGGCGAGTAAAGTAGGTACCGCGGCGACCCAGGATGTGATGCCGACCCCAAGCCAACGCCGCATCTCCTCGAGGGGATGCGGGAACGTAAAGGGGAGGTTGTGGGAAATGAGGATCTTTGGCACCCGGAGGGCAGCTTGCGCAGTGTGGGACCCTGTGGGCGGCTGTGGTTCCTTGCCCCGAGCTGAGTATGCAGCAGAATGCGATGTCTGGGTTCGGCCTGGCTGGTTTTAAGGAAGGGAGCTTCCCCCTCCTTCCATCTCCAAGAGCAGCTGGCGAACCAGAGGTCTGCAGAGATTTTTGGCTGGACTTCAGCAGTGATGCTGTCCAGGGGTTTTTCAGTATGCGCTAAGGTGCAGGAGGAATCAGGGCCCCTGCAGGGACCAGCATGTCTTTCTGCTCCCACCTGGGAGGGGTCAGAGGTGCCTCTGATACCGGAAAGCATCATATTGTGGTTGGATGTTGGCTGGTGTGGAAAACTGCCCTGGGGGCTTGGCTTGTCTCTGCATGCCCTTTCACCCCCCGTGAAGGACCTGCAGTGTATATCAAGCATCAGCCTGGGGGGTGTCAGCAACCAATCCCATTGCTTAAGGCCCCGTGTGGTTCCTGTCCCATCCTGGGGTCTGCAATGTTTTTCCTTGCTCTGCGCTTGCGTGACCTCTGTCTGCCACTGAGCAAAACCTTCCTGAGTATTTTGAGCCACAGAGCTAAGAATAACTCACATGGTGCCCATGTCTCGGCAGTACACAGCTCCCGTGTCCGCGGCCATGTCCAGTGCCGGTAGGCAGGGTGGGAGAGGGTGCAGGGAGCCTGGCAGGGGCTGCGGGCAAGGGGAGTTCCCCGGCCCTCGGCAGGCTGTGGTGTGAGTGGTGGCGAGGTGGGAGCTGGAGGCTGTGTGGATGGCTGCATTTGGGATTCCTCCTCCTGCAGCCCCCCTGGGCTCTGGGCAGCGGCTCAGACCGGAGGAGATACCCTGCCGGCTCTGCAGGGAATGTGTGCCTCACTGCTGGGAGAGGCTGCCAGGGTACTGGCTGCAGTGGGAGTCAGAGGGAGGAGGTGGTGGAGAAGGGCTGAGCTCCATGGATTTGGGGCCATCATAGAGGAGAGAAAGACTTGCACCGCCTTGGAGAAGGGCAGTGGATTTAGAACCCCCCCAGGGCAGGAGGAGCGATGGGGAGGAATAGATTTTCCTCCTGAAAAGCTTCTGGTTAGGGCAGCCCCTTGGGTTAGCAGCCAGGTTTATGCCCTGTGCACTTGCCAAGAGCCTGTGCTCTTTCCGCTATTGTTTGCCTTCCCCTAGCTATTGCAGCGCTTCAGGAGAAGGAGAGCTGCCTCTCCAGAGCCAGGCTGTGCCCTGCTCAAGGGACGGGGTGCTGGGAAGGCAGCAGCCAGCCCTGGCATCCCAGCCCGCTGCTCTGAGTGGGGTTATTTACCCAGCTTTTGGGTCATTTATCCGACGTTTGCTCCGCTGCCTCGCACAGAGAAACCTCCGGAGTATTCAGCACCAGCCCCGCCGAGCGAGCGGGAGCCGGGATGGCAGGGGTGCGGGGCAGGGTAAGCGGCAAATGTCGGGGGGCCCATGGTGGTGGCACCTGCCCCGCGTCTCTGCTGCAGGCCACCCCGCTTGCCTGGGGGGGGGGGTTGGACCAGATGGCGAGGCATGGGTGCGGTGGGGGGGCTCTGCGGGGTCTGCCCTGCCCTGCCCGGTCTCCCGGTGCCGGGGTGTCCCCGCTGCACCCCGCATGCCTTCCCCGGTGCCTCCCAGCAGGCTGCTCCGTTGGCCGCCGGCGAGGCTTGAGTGACCCGGCCCGTGTGTGTGTGTCTGTGTCAGGAATGGCCGTCCCGCCTCTTCCTTCCCTCCTTGGCCCCGTAGATAGAGCTCTCTCTGCCTCGCTGGGCTCCTCCCTTCCCGGCCTTACTGACTCAGTGCTCTGGCAGCCGGGGCGGAAGGAGAGGGGAGAGGGGAGAAGAAGAGGGGAGAGGGGAGAAGAAGAGGGGAGAGGGGAGAGAGGCCCGTGGCTGGGAGAAGCTGCATGGCAGCCGCTGGCACCAGGACGAGGGAAGGTCTGGGAAAGCTGTGCCGGGAGGATAGGCTGTCGGCAGCGGAAAGTGCCTTAAATTCCTCCAGGCTCGGCCTTTCTGCGCAGCAGGGACGGGACAGGATGGGAGAACCACAGTGGGCTGCCTCCTCCCAGGCGGCCCTCGAAGCTGTTCTGCTCCTTCGGTCTCCCCTCAAGACAGTAGGGCTGTGATGGCCAGGCTGGAAGACATGGCGCAGAATGGGGCTGCTGCTGGGGATGGGGTGTGGAGAGGTCCTCCTGGCGCCTGGGCCCAGCCTGGGGATGTGCTGTGTACCAGCTCTGCTCACCGTGCTCGGGCAATGCTGATGGAGAAGGTCCTTGCTGTGGGGGTGGTGGGGAACTGGGCATCCGGCCTCTGAGCCTGGCACTGTGTGACATGGCTGGCGTCCCCAGGGAGGGTGCATGGGTACCGGCCCCTGCCTCAGCCCGGCCATGCCCGTTTTGTTGCAGGGAGCGGAGCTGAAGGTAGCACTGCTGGTGCCCAGCCATGATGCCCTTTGGTGGGATGGCTGCCCGTCTGGAGAGGGACCGCCTCAGAGCCGAGGGGGTTGGCCAACACAACAACGCCATCAAGTACCTCAACCAAGACTATGAGGCCCTCAAACAGGAGTGCATTGAGAGTGGAACCCTCTTTAGGGACCCACAGTTCCCAGCTGGCCCCTCTGCCCTTGGATTCAAGGAGCTGGGGCCACACTCCAGCAAGACACGGGGGGTGGAGTGGAAGCGTCCATCGGTAAGTGCTGGGCTTGCTTCTCCTCAGGCTGGGCTGGCATCCCTGCCCTACAATGTCTGCACTGACATGGTTTGCCAAGCTGCAGCCTGGCCCTGGCCTGCTCTTCTCAATGCTCAAAGTCCCTTGAGTGCTTCATAGGCTCCTTTCCCAAGGACCTAGAGCAATTCCCCATGAGTGTCTGCTCAGAAAAGCATCATGTCTAACAGGCCCTGTGTCCTCTGGGCAGCAGCAGAACATAGGCTTTCAAATGGGCAGGCTCTGTCTTTGCTTATAGGTGTCGTGGCATGGATGTGGCACCCTTGGTGACTGGGGCTCTTGAGGGTGTAAATATCCCCTGGTGCCACGAGTGCAAGAGGAATGCCATTAGTCTATTCAGCTGTGTCCTCCCATGGCTATAGCAGAAGACCTTGCCTTGCCTTACCGTGATGGCCTTGGGCTTGCAGTCAAGCAGGTTTCCCTGGCAGAGGGCAGGTGGAGTGTATCTCTCAGGGACAGTATACCCTTCCTCCCGAGTCAGAGCTGCAGTGGGTGCCAGCCCCCCAGAAGCCCAGGCCCTGCTGAGATCCCACACCGGCATCTGATTCTCTCTTCCTCCTGCAGGAATTAGTGGATGACCCTCAGTTCATCGTTGGTGGTGCAACCCGGACGGACATCTGCCAGGGGGCTCTAGGTGAGCGCTGGAGCTCTCTCCTCCGACCTTGATCAGGAGAGCAGTGGCTGAGGAGGGTTGGCATGGCTGGAGAAGACATGTTTGTGTAAGGCTGAGGGCGGACCAGTTTCACAGCACCTTTCCCCAGGCCCGTGTAGCGCATTTTCCTGCCAGCCTCTGCATAACCGTCTCTGTACCAAAGGTTCCGTTCCCATTTAGTGAGGCGGACACTGGAAGGTGGGGGACACCCTGTGCCTCCTGGTGGCTCTAGATTAAGGCGCCACAAAAATGGGTTGATGTGTGCACAGCTTGACCATACTAAGATCAGGGGAGATGTCAGGTGGATCCATACCTGACACATGCTGACAACAATGCCAGGAGCTACTCCAAAGAGCTCCCTGCTTTGGTAAATGGTGAGGGATGACAGTAACAAACTGAGGTGAGGATGTGCTGGTCATGACAAAGTGCTTGCAAAGCAATGTACTGTGGCAGAAGGGAATGGAAAGGAGAGCTACAGAGTGCAAGTGGTGATTTGTCATTTCTCCAGGGGTATCTCCCAGGGCAGAAGCGCTGAGACAAGGAGAGCAGTGTTAATGGGCTAGGTAGGCTGGCAGGGCTGGCAACTGGGATTTCGTGGTCATCAGAACCAGAACTGGATACCACCAAAAGTATAGTCCTGATCTGGATCAAGTTGGGCACTTGATTGGGAGTATCATGTACCTTAGCACACATAGCATGCTGGTTTCAGGGCTGACCACATTTAATGCATCCAGTAATTAGAACAAACTTGAGGTGTTAACTGGAGCACGTAACAGCCCAGAGCACTGCGGTGGTGTTCAATTGGTCATTAGAAAGTCTGGAATACCATTTTGTCAAACCACAGCCTCGTACAGGTTATCCAGCCTCAAGGCTAAGGTGTGACAGGCTTCAAAGGCAGAAGAGAAAGGGAAATCAAGGCAAAGAATTTAAAGCGTAGTGCTGGCCTGGAGCAGTACTTGTGGTTAAGAGCATTTGGAAGGAAAAGCACGGTGGTGTTGCTCACAATTTGAGAAGCCGCGGCAGCAGCATTAAACCTCTTTCTTGATAAAATGTTTTCTTAAAATGCAAAGTGTAATTCCACTGCAGAACTCGCTGTCTGAGATATGGAGGGCAGTCATACAAATGAGTCCCAGAAGGGTCTAGATAAACAGCTGCAGGAGGGGGCTGTTGGTGCAGACTGTATGTGGTGGTCTGGACACAGACTCCAGGTCAGGGAGGATCATTCCCTGTTGTCTTGAGCTAATACTTCTCTCTCAGGCAGGCTGAACAAGCCTGGCTCCCTGAGCTCCATTTGTCTGCTGGACCCTCTCTGGTTTCTCCACGTGCTTTTTGAGCTGCAGAGCCCCAAATCTTTGCAAGGAAAGCACGCCGCGGGCTCCTACACATCCACCACCTCCCCAGCTAGGGAGGTGGTGGATGCTCACACTGGCTTCCTCTCCTTCCCTAGGTGACTGCTGGCTGCTGGCTGCCATTGGTTCCCTCACGCTCAACGAGGAGCTCCTGCACCGTGTGGTGCCCCACGGGCAGAGCTTCCAGGAGGACTATGCTGGCATCTTCCACTTCCAGGTGGGTTGGGAGCTCCTGGCCCTCCATGGCTGGTGGGATGCGGGCAGGAGGGAGGACGGTGGGTTGAGGGGATCCCTCTGGGGTAGGGATGAGCAAGTCGTGTGATGCTCCAAGCTCACCCCACTCTCTCCTGACCTCCCAGATCTGGCAATTCGGTGAGTGGGTGGACGTGGTGGTGGATGACCAGCTGCCCACCAAGGATGGGGAGCTCCTGTTCGTGCACTCAGCAGAGTGCACTGAGTTCTGGAGTGCTCTGCTGGAGAAGGCCTATGCCAAGTGGGTACCCCCGTGGCGGGCATGTGGTCAGGTGGGGGACAGGGCACATCACTGTGCAGGGTGGAGGGAAGGGGGTCTCTTCTATCCCTGGCCCTGCTTGTGCTGCGTGCCTGGAGAGCAGCAGTGTGCGATGTCCTTGTCACCTCACATGCCCCTCTTGCTGGCCGGTGCTCAGGCTGAATGGTTGCTACGAGGCGCTCTCAGGGGGCAGCACCACCGAGGGCTTCGAGGACTTCACCGGCGGCGTGGCAGAGATGTATGACCTCAAGCGGCCGCCACGCAACATGGGCCACATCATCCGCAAGGCACTGGAGAGGGGGTCCCTGCTGGGCTGCTCCATTGACGTAAGTGGTGTGCTGGGATGAGCCAGGGGCTCTGCCCCAGCGATGGCCAAAGCGAGACCTCGCAGCCCAAGATCGTGTCAGCAGTCCCCTTGCTGGGATACTGGGCGGGAGGTTACTTCTTTCCCCTCTTAGCAGAGCACCCTTTGCAGAGCCAGCGTGGCAGCCCTGGGGCACAACAAGTGGGGCTGCAGCCCAGCTGCTTGGGAACAGGCTCCTTTGGATGGAGTGGGAATGTTCATCTCAAGCGTGGGCTGTTGAACAGGGGTCTGCTTGTAGCTCTGGCCATGTCTACATCAGCATCTGAGAAATATCCGGAGCGAGGTTTTCCATCCATTCCCTCTCATGAAATCCTTTTCTTCCTTTCTGAACTTTGGGTGGTTGCCTGATGGATCTTCAGGGTCTTCTGGCTGAGAAACTGTCTTTACATTGTCCTCAACCAGCAGCCTTTGAGCAGAGGGTGCTGGTACCTGCTGCTTCTCTTGGTTGAAGCAGTGCAAAGCAAGGGTGGAGGGAAGGGGTAGGGATAGAACTACGTTAATTTAATCATATTCAATTGAGCTTTGCATATTCTCCTCAGATCACAAGTGCCTTTGATATGGAAGCGGTGACCTTCAAGAAGCTGGTGAAGGGCCATGCCTATTCTGTCACAGCCTTCAGAGACGTGAGTTTGCTATGTGAGACTTTAATAGCAATAAAATAGCCTGGCCAGCGGCACGGGCTCAACCTTCTGTGTCTGCTGGCTGGCAGGTGAACTACCGGGGTCAGCAGGAACAGCTCATCCGCATCAGGAACCCCTGGGGTCAGGTGGAGTGGACCGGAGCCTGGAGTGATGGGTGAGTTGGACAGATGGGACTTCAGCCCCATTGCTGGCAGGCCAGTGGGCACCGCACACACAGCAATCGAGTGCATGGCACTGCTGAGGGGAAGTTCACAGTGTGCAGTGGCCTTCTCATCGGCAAGGGGGGCACTTGAGGGCCAGCTCTGAAGTGCTCTCGATTCACCTTGAGTTGTCCTCATCTAATTGTCTCTCTCCTGCTGCTCCAGCTCTTCCGAGTGGAACAACATTGACCCTGATGACAGGGAAGAGCTCCAGCTGAAGATGGAGGATGGAGAGTTCTGGTGAGTGCCAGAGCAATGCCCTGCTCTTCTTCAGCAGCCAGCCTGGGAAGGAGCAGAGGGGCTGGGGAGAGATCCCGTGATCCTGCCTCACCTGAAACACATGACCTGCCTTTATGAGCACCAGAGAGCCTGCTAGCATTTTCTTGTCTCATCTAGTTAATAATTTTCCTCCCTTTAAGGAAATTCAGCCCAACTAAATGCAAAATAAGCATCTAGGAAGGGTAAACATCCCTTCTTCCCCAAACACAGCAGCGGGCTTTAAATGAGCTATAACTGCTCAGGGTAAAAGATCTTGCTGTCACTTAACTCTCCCAAAATGCTTGCTGGGTCCGGAGCTGCTTGCGCTCTCCTCCCTCCCCCCAAGAAGTTCCCCGGCCTCAGCCTCTGCCTGCCTCCTGCAGGATGTCTTTCCGGGACTTCATGAGGGAGTTCTCCAGGCTGGAGATCTGCAACCTGACCCCCGATGCCCTCACCAAGGATGAGCTCAGCAGGTGGCACACGCAGGTGTTCGAGGGCACGTGGCGCCGGGGGAGCACTGCCGGGGGCTGCAGGAATCACCCAGGTACCTCTCCCCCCTGCATCTCCACTCTTGGCAGCACAATTGAGCTGGGTGTCTCATCCATGTGTCCGCTTCCTCGCAGCCACGTTCTGGATCAACCCCCAGTTTAAGATCAAGCTGCTGGAAGAGGATGATGACCCTGGGGATGATGAGGTGGCCTGCAGCTTCCTGGTGGCTTTGATGCAGAAGCACCGGCGACGGGAGCGACGGATTGGGGGTGACATGCACACCATCGGCTTCGCTGTCTATGAGGTAATGCCTGCCCACCCAACGCTGCTTCCTTGGGACTGGCTCAGCCCTGCCAGTCCTACCTGGACCTGGCACCCCAGTCCTCAAGGAAACCTTTCCCGCCTGCTCTCGCCGGTCTGTGGATTAATGTCCCCTGTCCCGTGCTCCCTGTGTGCTAAGGGATGGGGACAGGTACTGTGATTCTGATTATTTTTTTTACCTTTTCTCTCCTCCCTGCAGGTTCCTGAGGAGGTATGTCCTGAGCCTCTGGAGCCTGCCCCCTCTTGGAGGGGAGCGCAAGAGTGGACAGGAATGGGTTAATGCACATGCATGCACGCACGTGCACCCAGTGGCGTGGGAGTTCGCACCGTGCTGGCAGTGGCTAGGGTGCTAATGGGTGCTGGGCACCTCTGTGCAGGAAGGATGGCTCCTGCTGGGATGGGCAGGGCAGGGATGTCCTGCCCAACGGGGCTGGCTTTGGTTCTGCCGCTCCCTGTGGCTCCCCCCCCATGGTGGGGCTGTGGTCCACGAACACGTTCATTCCCCCAGGCCCAGGGCAGCCAGAACGTGCACTTGAAGAAGGACTTCTTCCTGCGAAACCAGTCACGGGCACGGTCCGAGACCTTCATCAACCTGCGGGAGGTGAGCAACCAGATCCGGCTGCCCCCTGGAGAGTACATCATTGTGCCCTCCACCTTCGAGCCACACAAGGAGGCCGACTTTGTCCTGCGAGTCTTCACTGAGAAACAGTCGGACACAGCGTGAGTCTCTGCCTGGCCAGGGCACACCCTGTGTCTGTGAGTGGTGGGACATTTTCCCACTGCAGGCAGCCTGCTGGCTGGGGACTCTGCTCATCACTTTGGTTTCTTCCTTTCTGCCCCCAGGGAGCTGGACGAGGAGATCTCAGCAGATCTGGCAGATGAGGTGGGAGCCACCGCTTTGGTTCAGTTGGTGCTGAGACTCTGGGGCTTGGGAGGGGGAGCTGCAGGCAGGAAGTGGCTGCCTGGGTTGAGGATGTCACCGTGGCTGGAGAGGAGCTGGCAGGGTCCAGGTGATGGGGATGTGGGAAGTAACAAAGAAGAGAAGAAAAAAGAAGAGCTTCCCTTTGGGTTTGCTGAGCCTGGGAGCCAGGGCAGAGCCCGGGTTTGACCACTATCCTCTTCTTTCTGGCCTGCGCCACCCCAGGAGGAAATAACTGAGGATGACATAGAGGACGGCTTCAAGAACATGTTCCAGCAGCTGGCAGGGGAGGTGGGTACAGCTGTGCTGAGCTCTGGGGGTCCCTGGCCTGGGGAAGGGATGGGACAGGACCCCTGGCCGTGAGACCTCCAGCCCACCACACTGCAGTCCAATCCTGCAGACAAGTCCATCTCTGCCATGGCTCAGCCCACCTGTCCCCAGGGGTGGTATGACAGGAGCATACTTGGGGAAGGGGTATCCATCTATGGCCCAAACTCTTCTGGGCATGCAGGAAATGCAATGGCACACTGATGTTTTGTAACTAGGGCAGAGCTATTTAGGCAGGGGACGGGGAATGGCCACAAGTGGGGTGGAGAGCAGGCAAGGGGTGCTGCTAACTCTGCTCCTGCTGCAGGACATGGAAATCAGTGTCTTCGAGCTCAGGACTATTCTGAACAGAGTCATCGCTAGACGTAAGTGCTGCCCTTCCTGCCCCTTGCTCCCCATGGCCCAGGCCTGCTCAGCAGGTTGGGTTTTGATGCATGTGCTCAACCCCCTCCTTCCTCTTCAGACAAAGATCTGAAGACGGATGGGTTCAGCCTGGATTCATGCCGCAACATGGTCAACCTGATGGATGTATCCTCTTGGCACTGCAGGCAGGGGCCAGCTTCCCTGGTCCTCAGCCTGCCGGCAGCAAGGCTTCTCCATGGGAGCTGGGTCGTGGCTCTCTGGCCATGCTGAGGCTGTTCAGCTAGGGGAGGGAGGGAAGGAAGGGATCCTTGTGGCTTCGGGGCCACCTGCCCCACACCTCTGGGCTTTAGCAGCAGGTTTTTTGGAAAGGGACATCAGTTCCCCTGCTTGCTTTGGGCCCTGGCTCTGCCGCCAGAAGCCCAGCCCAGCCCCACTCGCGCCTGCAACCTTCCCCTCCAGGAGGAAACACCCTGTGCTTCCCTTCCCTGCAGGCTCCCCAGCCTGATGCCCTGTGATGCCACCCAGCCTTGGAGGTGCTTCTGGAAGGGAACGAGGGCTGTTGGGCTTCTTTCCCCCCAAACCGTCCTGTCCAGCAGTTGAGGATGAGAGGGGCAAAGCAAAGGAGCCATGGCTTGTGTTCCTGCTTGCACAAGGACGTGCAGCTGAGTGCTCAGGTGAGGGTAGAGGAGCACCTCCGAGCCCTTCTCCAGCCTGGCCCTGCAGTATCCCCTTTTGCTGCAGGCCAGCCCAGTTTTGCTCCGAGGATACGACAGCAAGCTGCTTCCTACAGCAGCAGCACAGCTGCTTCCAGGGGGTGGCATGGCAGCTAGTTCAAGCGTTGCACTTTCCTTGCTGGGTTGCAGGCTCTGATCTTGCTGATGCTGCAGGACAGAGAGGGGAAGTTGGGGGGACAATTGGACAGGCCAAGTGTGGCCAAGCTTTTTCCACCTCAGGTGGCTGAGATCTGATGGCTTTGCATTTACGCCACCCCCTTTGCTGGCTGCTTTCTCCTTGACCCTTTGCTCCCCAGAAAGATGGCAGCGCCCGCCTTGGGCTGGTGGAGTTCCAGATCCTGTGGAACAAGATCCGCAGCTGGCTGGTGAGGAGGAGAGGGGGCATGGCGCACTGCAAAGGGGTAGCACCCCTCCTGGGGCAGCAGAGTGAGGGGACAGCCAGGCTGGAGGCCACAGGAGAGCCTGCTGTTCACATCCTCTGTGATGTTTTCGCAGACGATCTTCCGCCAGCACGACGTGGATAAGTCGGGCACCATGAGCTCCTATGAGATGCGCATGGCTCTAGAATCAGCCGGTAGGTCTGGAGAAGGATAGGGCTGGGCTGGGGGCTGGGGAGGGGACTCCTGCTGTTGGAGCCCTGTCCCAAGTAGCTGGAGAAGAGTGACACCAGCCTATATTGCATGCTTGGAACCAATCTATTGTGATAGTGAGATGTGGCCCATGTTTGCGCTGGGCTCTCTCCATCCCAGCTGTGCCGCGTGCTGAAGCCTGAGTTAGGGATACAGGCAAGGTGGTCCCAGCCTTTGTCCTCCTCTGACCTGCAGAGTCCTATCCTGGCAAAGCAGAGGCCTGGCGTGGATCAGTGAGCTAACTAGTCATATGGCTCCAGGGAGAGCATCCCTCTTCCTGCTGAGGCTGGACACAGTGCCCTTCCTTGGGTGGGTTGGTGGCCCCTTCAGGTGGGGGCATGGACTTCCACAGCTACACCCTCCTTTCCTGCCTCCCTGGGGTGCTGACTGCTCTCTGCCTTGCAGGTTTCAAGCTGAACAACAAGCTGCATCAGGTGGTGGTGGCCCGCTATGCAGATGCTGACATGGGTGTGGACTTCGACAACTTTGTCTGCTGCCTTGTGAAGCTGGAAGCCATGTTCAGTGAGTGGTGGCTCTGGGGCAGGGAGTGCAGGGACAGAGGGATGTGTTGCTCACCTTGCTTTTTGCCCCTGCAGGGTTCTTCTACGGCATGGACACTGAAGGCACTGGCACCGCCGTCATGAACCTCTCTGAGGTGAGAGCTCAGCCCAGTGGGCAGTGGGGTGGGAGACAAGGGAACAAGGCATTAGGGTGAAGGGGGCATCTGGGGTTGGGTGGTAGAAAGCCCTCCAGCCCCTTGGGTAGGGAAGGAACCCATAAAAGATCAAGATGAGAAAACAGGATCGCTGCAGGCTCTGTGTTTCTTGGAGGGCTGTCTGAGTTGACACATGAGGGCATGTCAAAAATGCACCAGCCCCTGCTCATCCCTTCTCCCTCTCCTTCCCAGTGGCTGCTGCTGACGATGTGCGGCTAGGAGCCATGACAGGTCTGCTGTGGCTGGGACACCTCGGCGGGCCAGACCCCCTCCAAGTGCCTCCCCTTGGATTTGTGGACACAGGATACTCTTCCCTCCTTGCTCTATCCCACGCTGAGCCACCAGCCCTGCCTCCCAGCAAGCCTCACGCCACCCTCTCTGGTGGACCAGGGGTCAAGGCAGGCAGGGGATGCCCTTCTCCTCTTCTGGGCTGGGCTTCTTTTCACTCTCCCTCTCCTCTCTCCCCATCCTAGAACAAGAGGAGGGCAAGCAGCATGGGGTACCTGTGCCTCCCTGCACTGAGCTTGGTGGGAGTGAAGGAGCAGGCTGGGGGCCAGCTGCAGAGCTGGGAGAGGCAGGAGCTGCCAGGGGGAAGAGAGGGGAGACTTGCATCGCTTGCTCTAGTGCTGTCCCATCCCTGCTGGCACACATTGCCTGTCTCTGCACATACGTGGGAGCATCAGCAGGTATTGCCTTGCCCATGCAGAGGCAGCGGGTTCCTGGGGAGCCGGAGTGGCCTTCTGGGAGGAGGAAGGGCCATACTCTTCTTCTTGAAGCCCTTGCACTGCACTCATCACCACTAAGCACGACCAAAGCATGGAGCCCACTGGCTCTTTCTGCGTGGCCTTCAACACATCCCTGCCACCTCCATGCCCCTGCCTTTGCCCCACCACTGGGTCAAGCCCTGCAACTTAAGCGCTGAATGTTTGGGGGCTCCCCCGCCACGTGAACACATGCCACCCTGTAGTGCAGCAGAAGCCACCACCGTCACAGCGGCTTGTCCTCCCCTCCCACCCCTGGGAGCTCCTGGGGCATCCGCTGCCCCTGCTTAAGGCCTATAGTTGGGGGGGGCAGCAGCCGAGAGGCGATGGCTTCCCCCAGACAGGAGGGGGTGGTGGTTTGGGGGGCTGTTGTCCTGCACGCAGTTGGGGGGGGGGGG
>VFFE01000029.1:0-52131 GCA_008921705.1 Burhinus oedicnemus | reverse complement strand
TGAGGAGGGCGTGCAGTAAGCTTGCCACCCTGGACTTCAGGAGAGCAGACTTTGGCCTCTTCAGGGACCTCCTTGATGGAATACAGTGGGATAAAGCCCTGGAGGGAAGAGGGGCCCAAGAAAGCTGGCTGATATTCAAGGACCACCTCCACCAAGCTCAGGAGCGATGCAGCCCAACAAAGAGGAAGTTGGGCAAAAACACCAGGAGGCCTGTGTGGATGAACAAGGAGCTCCTGGAGAAACTGAGAGAGAAAAAGGAAGCCTACAGAGGGTGGAAGCAAGGACAGGTAGCCTGGGAGGAATACAGAGAAATTGTCCAAGCAGCCAGGGATCAGGTTTGGAAAGCTAAAGCCCAGAGAGAGTTAAGTCTGGCCAGGGACATCAGGGGCAACAAAAAAAGCTTCTATAGGTATGTCGGTGACAAAAGAAAACCTAGGGAAAATGTGGGCCATCTCCGGAAGGAAACAGGAGACCTGGTCACCCGGGATATGGAGAAGGCTGAGGTACTCAATGACTTTTTTGCCTCGGTCTTCACCGGCAAGTGCTCTAGCCACACCGACCAAGTCGCAGAAGGCGAAGGCAGGGACTGGGAGACTGAGGAACCGCCCACTGTAGGAGAAGATCAGGTTCAAGACCATCTAAGAACCTGAAGCGTGCACAAGTCCATGGGACCTGATGAGATGCATCTGTGGGTCCTGAGGGAACTGGCGGATGAAGCTGCTAAGCCACTATCCCTCATATTTGTGAAGTCGTGGCAGTCTGGTGAAGTTCCTGCTGACTGGAAAAGGGGAAACATAACCCCCATTTTTAAACTGACAGAGGGTAGATTTAGATTAGATATTAGGAAGAAATTCTTTACTGTAAGGGTGGTGAGACACTGGCACAGGTTGCCCAGAGAGGTGGTGGATGCCCCATCCCTGGAAGTGTTCAAGGCCAGGTGGGATGGGGCTTTGAGTAATCTGTCTAGTGGAAGGTGTCCCTGCCCATGGCAAGGGGGTTGAAACTAGATGATCTTTAAGGTCACTTCCAACCCAAGCCATTCTTTGACTATGATTTGATGAAAGTTCTCTGTAATGAGGACCAGCAACTTTCTGCTGTGTACGGAGAAAAGGCAAAGGTTGGGCCTCTCTCACCAGGCCTGCCTTTACAGTCAATGGAAGAAAATACAGAATTCTAGGTAAACGTTGTGCAAGTTATTTCATTCCGTCTAACATCCTTTTTCATTCCCTTAACTAGGCCAGATGGACCTCTATCTCATCTTAAGCATAGCAGGAGGTGCAATCTTCTTTGTCATCTTCGTGATTTTGCTTATTTATTGTATCAGGAAGAAGAAAGCAGAAAGGC
Source organism: Burhinus oedicnemus (assembly GCA_008921705.1). Classification (NCBI taxonomy): domain Eukaryota; kingdom Metazoa; phylum Chordata; class Aves; order Charadriiformes; family Burhinidae; genus Burhinus; species Burhinus oedicnemus. Next base: position 50,787 of record VFFE01000029.1, on the reverse strand, counting down.
TTGAAGATGATGGTAAGTGCTTAAGGGCCTTTATGTTGCTATTCAACTACCTAAAATCCTAGAGCTTCCCACTGGGAGCAGCCCTGTGGGCAGGAGCACGCTGTCTGCCTTGGCATGAGCAAGAACCTGGTTTTGGCATATGGTGAATCTCAGGACATCGGCTGGCATTGCCAGTCTTGGTTTCTGATATATGCTTTGAACAAAAGACTTCTTGTTCTGAAGCCCTTTTGTTTATTTATGAGGGAAGAATTGCTCCTCTAAAGCTCAGCCAAGGCCACCAGTCATGAGCATCTGTGAGGCCAAACTATACAATTAGATATCCTGTCAGCAGATTTTTTTTATTAAATTTATATGATGTAAAATTAGGATCTTTGAAATCATTAGTCACATTTGGAAACATTGTAGTCAGTGAGAAGGGGCAAGAAGGGCTCAGCTGTTCTGTAAGTTCCCTCAGGCATCTCACAGAACTTACCCTCTCTACAAAAAAATGTCCCTGGAGGCCTAGCAACACTGGAGGTCCAACTTGGGGCACTTTAAAGAGTTGAGGTTTTCAGACTGGGCACAGATTTCATCTGTTGTCCAAAAATTCATGCCTCTTTAGGACCACAGGAAATACTCTGCCAGGGTCTTCTCTGAGAGTGGGCTCTCAGTCTTGAGAGAGAGGTTGCCTTGAATTACAACCTGGGCATTGCTGCTAGTTTGGGTGGACAGAGGATACGGAGCTGCCACTCCAGAACCTGAGTTTTCTGGCCCGCTTGGAAGGGGAGGCTAAAGCAGGAGGGAGGTCGCCCTGGCAGGGCTTGTTTAAAGGCTCGTTTCTGAGTCCTGCCCCTACACACTGTGGCAGGCTTCCTGTGTGGTCTCAAATAACAGCTAGTCTCTGTGTGAGTCAGTTCTCGAGTTACAAAATGGGCGTAAAAGCTCCTTTGTACACCATGACAGTCTTTGTCAAAATTAGTCCTCAAGGGCAACGCCTGCAGGAAACCTCAGCTGACACCGCAAAGGTGCCAGTGGTCTGGCTGACACCAAGGGTGAGCATGACCAGTCCGATAGCTGTGAGGGGAGTGCAGCCTCACTGCACCTGAGCGTGGGTAACTCACCATAGCCCTCCTGCTTTCCCTGGAGTTACGACCATGAAGCTTTTCCGGTTCGCTGGGAGAGCTCACCACAGTGCAACCACAGGAGGTCATCTCAGAAGGCTTGCCATAGCTCATGAGCATAATGCTGGTGTGAGCATAGCTGTCTGAGTGTTATCTTACATTATGGCTGTTCTTGTTTGAGTGGGATACATTACTCCCTCAACTGTACAGTGATAGCATATCCTCAATTCTTTGCTCTAGATTCAGCAAGAATTAAGAAAAAGAGATATCTGGGAAAATGAGGACTAATGTAAGAGGGTGGCTAGCCTCTTTGAAACAGTTTGGCGAGGGCTTAAGGCCATTTCAGTGTCCCAAGAGGTAAATCCCTCAATCCCTAAGCTAAACTGACTGACATTGCAAAAATGATGAGTCAGTGCTCAGAAGTCAGCTGGCATGAATTTCCTTCTATATGCGGGGAAATTAATGCTGGCAAAATGGACCTCTGGCTTCTAGGTGCCTGGAGATCCAAGCATGGATAGTGGCAGGGCAGAGTGCTTTGATGTTGCTTCCTGGGGTTACATCTCACTTTCCAAAAGAGCAGCTCTGGCTGGTGGTGTCCATCGGTGACCGCTGGGGCTTCTCTGGCAAAGTCGGTTCCCCCAACACAGAGAGGGCAGAGCTGCCCCAAACACCCCCAGGTACCTTGACCTCAGCCAGGCAGCCAAAAAGCGGAGGTGATTTTGCTTGTTCACTGGAGTAGCAGGAACACCTGAGACTGACAGTGGCCTTCCAGGTAAGACCAATATTTGGCTTTTTCTTGCTTGGGCCAAGCACTTTTCCCTGGCAGTTCAACTTCTGCTTAGTATGTGCCTGATTGTGGGATCCTTCTGTCATTGCAGAGGAGGAGCGAATGACGCGGGCTCGCCAGGTGGACAGTGAAATGGTGGTGCGGGAGCTCCCTCAGACGCCATGCAATCCCACCCCGAAGCAGATACGAGTGCAGCAGCAGCCGCTGCCACAGCCCCAGGTCCAGCAGCAACCACTGCCCCCGCAGCCCAGGCCCCGCACTCAGCAGAGGACTCCAAACCACCCGAGAGAAAGACCTTGAACGTCTGCCCTGGGAGGGATGGTGGTGTCTCTGCTCCACCATTCACTGGGGAAAGAAAGTTTCCAATAGTCTGGAACCCCTCCCGCCCAGCCTTGCATAATGCTCAGCTATGAAATGGCAGCTTTTGTTGCAGGAAATCAGACCATCAAATGGAGATGAAGAGACCCAGTGGAGGAGATTCAAGGTGATGGGCATTCATCCCTGTGGCCGTTTTTCTTCAAGTGTCTCCACGTTAAGGGTATGGAGCATTGAGCCTTGAAACCTGTGTCTTTCTGCGGTTCACTTGTTTTTACCACACCTTGTCTTTGTGCTTTTTGGATGGATTATATCAAGAAGAAGCTAATGCTGTAGTGAGACAACGTGGGCCTAAGGATCTTACAGGGTTTTGTCACGTATCTTTCCTGTCTCCTGCCACACATTAGGACAGCCCTCTGGCTTCATCATCAAATGCATGACCTCCTGGATCAAAAAATAGTTGTATGTAATTAAACATTTGTCTGAAGTTGAAAGAATTGGTGTCACCTAATGCAGAGAAGAAAATACTGACGGGAGATGCGAGAGCCTTGAAGCATCTATGTGGGAAAAATGCAAGAGGGGAAGGAGTAAACTTTTCACTTTCTCTAACATGTTTAGAACAAGAAACCACAGGCTTAAATTGCAGCAAGGGAGAGTTAGGTCAGGTTTTTTTAATTGTTTTTGCAAACGAAGCACTGAAATAGATTTCTGGGAGAGGATCTCCAGCACTGGGGGTTTCAAAGGGCAGATGAGGCAACCATCTGTGAGGCATCCTTGTCCTGCTGAGGGCCAGGGGAACGTGCTACATGGCCTCACCAAGGACTGTTTCAGCTCAGTTTTCTGTGACTTCTTGCTGGCAATTAAAATTAAACTTTATGTTCAGAATAGGTCTGTTTGGCTATCCAGACAACTTTTTTTGTCATAGAAGAGGTCTGGTATCCATTGGCTCATGAAACACGTGTTACAAGCTGCCAAGCAGTCTGATTACTAGTGGCCTTGTCTGAATTGTTGTGGCTTGCCATCGTAGGGCCTCCTGCTAATGGTGAGGGATCGTGTCCCTTGATTTTGCTGGTAGGCACCTCATGTATAACCAGGTGATGATAGAGAACTGCTGAGAGTTCTTTCTCCCAAAGGGAGAGGTTGGACTGCAGTAACTGCGCCTGAATCACCTTCCATGTGCTGGACAAACACTGCTTGCTCCTCTGGTTCTTGGACATGTTTGTAACTGCCTCTATAGACAGCTGAGGAGCCGAGAGAGGACAGGCCTTTTTAGAGCAATGTCAGAATGGGTACACTGGGCTGTCTGGTGTAAAAGGCAGCCCAGGTAGAGGAGGAGAGCTGTGACAGCCACAGAGCATGAGACATCTAGCTAGCATGTTGTTGCATTAGGCAGAAGAACGTGTAGTACCTCTTTCAGACTTGACTATCCTACATATGCCAGGGGAGATAAAACAGCCATCCTTTGTTTCTCCTCAGAAATTTGACTATTTTTATCTTCTGGTACAAGGGCAGGGAAGTAACTTGTCAGGAAGAAGATCTCTGCCTTCTCCAGAGCTCAGTCACTTTGCTTGAACTCTGATGGTGGATGCAGCCCTGGGAGCATCACTTGCTCTCGCCTTCGCTTTGTGCAGCTTTTTTTAGGGCTTTTGCTATTTAAAGTTGCATTTAGTAAACGTTTCATGGTTTATTTTGTAACATATGCTATATCCCTGTAGTGAATGAATAAAGATAAGAGTGGGTGGACAGGATCTTACTTCACACCTGTGCTGGTACTTCAGTATCTGGATCTCACTTTGGTACAAAGGAGGCAAGAAAAACTTGTTGGTCCCTGAGCCATGGAAACACGGATGCAGGAGGTTTCACACCAGTCCCTGGGAGGTACCGGCTGCCACCTGAGTGCTGGTGGGCTTGGGTTGGTGTGGGTGAGCACAGCCGCCATGCCTGCCTGCCTGCTGTGGCAGCACGCTCTGCCTGTCCTGCATGGCCGGAGCTTTATCGGTGCCCTCTCCACAGCAAGCAGCTGAGTTGGGACTCCTCTGTGGTTACGGGAGCACCGGTCCTTCCTGGGACAGAGGGAGGGTTACTCAGACCTGAGGAGGAGGGCAGGCTCCTTCTGGGACCCCCCCTGCCATTGATTAGTGCTCTCTGTGCCCTGGGCTTAACAGAGCTGCAGGAATCCTTTGGAGATGCTCCTTCCCTACAGCTGAGGATTGGTGAGCTTCTGTCGTGCCTCTGAGACACCCTCCTGGGCTTCCCAGCAGCTGCTGCCCCAGGCCCTCCTCTACCTGGGGCTGGTGCTGGTGGGGTGACACTTGCCACAGCTCTTTGTAGGGGAGCACCGGTGCATGCATGAGGTGGTGCCAGGGTGACTGGCCCAGCACAGAGGTGTGCTGGCTCTTCTGGCGAGGAACTGCAGCACGAAGCTAAGTCATGCCCAGGATAGGAGCAGGGGGCAAGAAGCTTTTCTACTGTTGGTCACAAACTGGGTCCAAACCTGCCCTCAAGACTGGGCTCAAGACCACCCTGTGAACCGTGGAAACCTCTGTTGTCTCAGCTTAAGGCATGTGAGGGCTGAACACACCCGAAAGCTGCCCTTGGATCCCCTTCCTGGGGAGCAGGGCTGTCAGCGGGCACCCTGAGTACAGGGCAGGCCAGAGGCCACAACAGTGGGCATGACTGAAGTGTGGAGGTGCATGTTTTAATACTGCCCTCCACCCGGCTGCTGTAACCATGGGCTGAGAGAAGCACTCTCGGCCTCCGCCAACTCACCGAGGTCTCCTCTGGGTTATTAGACTCTTTTCACCTAAATGTTTCTCTCTTACGTGCTAAGAGGCTCAAAGATAAGTACAAAGGGATGAGTTTAGCCCTGTTGGGTGGATTTGCACCAAAACACCGTCCTCTGTCAAGCATACAAGAAAATACTACGAGCACAGGGAGCACAAAAATAGTACAAGCACTCCCCTGTGCAATAGGAGTCTCATCAGGGCAATATTTATTTTTGATTGACCTCTTTTTTTTCACAGTCACCATTGTTTTTGCAAAGTCTCATGTTCCTGATGCACTGCAATGGATGATGCTTGTACAGCCCCGAGTTCTACTTCGTGCCTACTAGAAAAATCAGCAGTTTTTCTGAATGTGTGTCATGGAGCATTCAAATCTCGGGTTTTTAGGCTGTAGAGGATGTTTCAGTTCTAGAAAATGAGCAGACAGTGAGACTTAAGCCATAACAGTAAGTGCTTGGCTCTCGTGATACTTGCTGCAACCTTTCATGGTTCTTCTTTCATAAACACATCTACCAGTGAGTCACACAAGATAAAGTGTTTTTCCCCATTCTTCTCAAGGGAGATGAGACGAGAGGGCTGACGTGCTGAGCCATGCTCTGTAAGGATGCTGCTTTGTCCTCCCTGATTGAAGTGATGCAGTTTATGCTGCCCAGGTGTTAGCAGGGATCAGTTTTGCTTGGTGATGTGCTGCAGAACCAGTGTTGAAGGAAGGGGAGGAATGTGCAGCCCCATGATCAAAGCAGGTCTGAAGTCATGCTGTGGTCCTGCAGCACTTGCTGGTTGTGCAGTCTGAGTAAGCACCCAAAAGAGCAATGGTTGGTTGTATAGAAGATGCAAATCTTCTATGCCAGTCTTAATCCCTGTGACATCAGCAGCACTTGCTGCCTAAACTTGGCCTTTCTAGTAAAGCAGACATGACCTGCTTGTATCTCAGCCAGGTATTAACCAGTCCAGAGGGAGGCTTTCTTCTTACTTCTGGCACAGAGCTTCTGGAGCCAGCTAGATAATTTCATTTCTAAAATAAAACTCTGAGCCTGTAAAAGGTCAAGTGGGAAACCATGGCTAGTTCAAATGTCTTTCTTGGGATGCTTGCCAAAATAATGCTATGGGGAAAAGACACTGATTTTGTCCTTACTCTGCAACAAATCTTCAGGCTCTGATGTGGAGATAAACCCCAGCTGGGACTGTGTTGACCACCAGCTCCCTTCTTCCTTCCGACAGACAGGGCATCATCTCCGCAGCCATGCTGAAACCTTGCAAAAAGCTTAAGAAATGCTGTGTTTGTCTTTCAAACTGTAGTCCGCCTACAGGCAACAGGCAGAGCAGAGCTCAGCTAGGTGGGCAAGGTGCTCCACCAGTGCTCCTTGCAGGTGCCGGCTGTGCAGCAAGCAGGCTGGCATGGCCGTCAGCTTCTGATACCCAAACTGGCTGATGGTCACCCTGGGCCCAGAAGGACTGAGGGGCTTGTTCGTGTGCTGTGAGTGATGATGTAAATGGTCTGGCCTCGGACATTTGGATAAGATCAGTTTCTAGTAGTTATCAAGCTTGTGAAATAACCCTGTTGGGTGATCCTATCTCATGCTGTGGGAAGAAAGATAAGAGTTAATTGAAGGTGAGCACAGTAAGAGGTCCTGTGCCAATAAAGTGGCCTCCTGGCCTCCTCTCCCACCCTCATCTTGGAGGAGGGATGCTAAATCCATCGTTCTGCTCACCCTTTCCCCCAACAAAGTGTTCCTCCCCTCCCTGCAGGTGGAAGTTTACGAAAGCACCTTTTCCCATCCTTGCTGCCCGGCTGCTGCCTTGAGCCACGGATCAGCAGAGGTTTCTCTCCCTCAGGGGTGCAGCTTTAGCCTTTACCCCTGCCAGAGCAGCTGCTTGAGGGGCCTCTGATGCTCACCCCAAACTGAAATTCCCCTCTGCTGTGCTGCTGGAGGGGGGGAGAGCTGCAGCTCTGCAGGCAGAGGGTGAAGTCTGTCCCAGTGCAGCTGGGGCTGATTTGCCATAGCTGGGCTCCAAGCACCTTCTACCAAGAAGGAAGCCACCCCTGACATGTCTGTCCTGAAAGACCAGAAAGGAGTTGACACCTGACTGCCTCCCAGCTCCCTTTTGGAGGGGAGGATGGCAGTGAAAGTAAGAAACTGAGCAAAATTTCTCACCCTTTCTGGGTTATCTTGGCAGGGCCGGGACAAAGAAGCCCAAGCCGGTGAGGATGCAAACCTACAGCCCCTTCATCAGAATTTCTTTTCCTTGGCGAGGGGGAGCTACTCCCTCCCCACGAACAGCAGGGACTTGGGTGAAGGAGCCTTCCCAAAACCCATGGCAGAGCATCACAACATGGCTGCTGCTCCCCTTGACCTTCTGCTGGAACTGGGAAGGTGCAAAAGGGAGCTGTGAGGAGCTGGCGTGTGCGGAGCTACTTGCATCTGGATCAGTATAAGCATCTGCCAGCTACTGCCCAGGGCTTCCGAGCTGGGATTTGGGGCAGAGGAGGGCAGGGACCAGCTGTGCTGGCCCAAGGAATAAGCCAGGCTCTGTGCATGTAGCATGCTGGACAACAGGGCAGGTGGAGAGGGATGGGCAGGCACAGCAACGGCTGCTTGAGAAGATGGGCTGGACAACCAGGAAGCAGGATTTGAGTCACGTAACTTTCTCACGCTCGCAGTCCTGGGATGGGGCTTCTCTTTCCCTGCAGAGCTCTCATCTGAACTGCGATTTATCCTTTGGGCAGGGGGCACGCATTGCATGCCCTGCTGGGCCTCCTGCTTCCCCCTCCTTTTGTAATCCCAGGACCAGCTGCCTTCTCACCTCCTGTAACACTTCCCCAGGCAGCGCTGCTGCAGAGTTACTTTCTATTCTAGCTTTTCTTTCCTACAAAACACCCACCCGCTCTGGGTAGTTTGTTTTTCCTCTGAATGACGCCTCGGCACTCCACCTATGCACACATCAGCCTTAAGGGCAGCATGCCTGCCGAGAGGGAGGAGAGGGGACTTCCAAGCTGCTCCCATGGGTTCAGAGCACAGTTCCTCTTCGTCATGCCTGCCTCAGGAAGCCCAGCTCCAGGTCACTTTGCTGTTGTCAGCCTTTGTCGGTGCCATTGGGAACGACCTCTGGCTCCGAAAGGATGGAAGAGGGGTACGCTTCTTTGCTGTCTCCTGCCATGGGAGGTACACAGCTGATGCTGACTCCCCATTTTCCGAGTTTTCGCTGGGCACGCGGTGAGCCCTGTCTGCCCAGAGCCTGTGCTGCCGGCAGGCCCTGCTCTCCCTCCCTCGGCATGTGCATCACCGGTGTAAGTTGCTGGTTCGATCAAAGTACACGCAGAGGGAAGGAGAGGGCAAAGGCTAGGGCAGACAAATGACTAAGACGATGTTCGATTCTTCCCACCTGGCTGTCAGCAGCACCGACCACAATACGTTACCTCACGTACCTTTGTTTTGGGTGATATTGTTAGACAGTTTCTGCCTTCGGTGCCTCTGAAACGTAGGTTTTGAGATAACAGGAAGAGATAACCCCCCAATAGAGCACAGTAGTGCTCATTGGTTGCATTTCCCACACGCTTTCTCTGCCTACATAGCAACAGCAGGCAAGCATTTCGGGTTGCTGCCTGCCCTCCCACACAAATACCCGCTTTCATTTCCAAGCCCTTCTGGGTGGCGTGGGGCAGGTGAGCAAGCGCGGTGCAAAGGCAGGGGGGTGCGAGTAGAGATGAGCGTGGCACGGGCTCTGCTGACAACTGGAGGGGAACAGCTCTGAAACAAAACTGTCTGCAGGCATCCCAAAACTGCATTTCTAGGCTTACCACTCTGTGGCTGAACACTGGTGAAATGGGGACAGGCAGTAAGGCCAGTGCATTAGGACCACTAGCCCTTGAAGAGCCTCACTCTGAAATGTAATGCCTGCTTGGACAGTCTGGGACCACTGCTGCTAGCAGCCAGAGTCAGACAAACCCCTCTTCCTCTGTTACAGGCAAGGTGAGCTTTCCTGTGAAGAGTGAGAATGAAATAAAGGGGTGCTTATTTGCCAACGAGTTCCTACGTAAGGGTGCCCTGGTCTCCAGCTTTTCTTCCACAAAATATGCGTGCACCTCACTTTCTTCCGTGGCGGGCTCCTCCCAAAGCCTGCTTCGGTCCCCTCGCCATTTGGCTGGGTGCCCCAGAGCACCCTGTGTTTGCTAGCAGGTTCAACGGAGGGCCTGGGATGTCCTGCTAGGCAGAAGCTCACTAAGCTCCCTGCCCTGCAAAGGAGCTCTGTGCCAGAGGCTGAAGGCTTGCCCTGCTCTGTTCTTACTCCTGACCTGTCATCTCACACTGATGGTGTGTCCTGTCCCTTGGTGGCTCTCCCTGCCCTGAGCACTATGCAGAAGGCAAACCTGGGAGAGCAAGGGTGATCTGTAGACTTGGGATGCTACCGTGATGCTCCTGTTCCTATTCATGCTCAGGATAGGGTCCTGGTTTCTCCTGTTGGCTGAGAAGGGAATACTCATGAGGTATTGATTTACACCAGCATCACTGTTTTATTCCATTTCTACTTTCATAGAATCATAGAATGGTTAGAGTTGGAAGGGACCTTAAAGATCATCTAGTTCCAACTCTCCTGCTGTGGGCAGGGACACCTTCCACTAGACAGGTTACTCAAAGCCCCATCCTGCCTGGCCTTGAACGCTTCCAGGGCTGGGGCATCCACCACCTCTCTGGGCAACCTGTGCCAGTGTCTCACCACCCTCACAGTAAAGAATTTCTTCCTAATCTAATCTAAATCTACCCTCTGTCAGTTTAAAACCATTACTCCTCGTCCTATCGCTACACTCCCTGATAAAGAGTCCCTCTCCACCTGTTCTGTAGGCCCCCTTTAACTACTGGAAGGCTGCTATAAGGTCTGCCTGGAGCCTTCTCTTCTCCAGGCTGAAGAACCCCAACTCTCTCAGCCTGTCCTCATAGGAGAGGTGCTCCAGCCCTCTGATCATCTTCATGGCCCTTCCCTGGACTTGCTCCAACAGGTCCATGTCCTCCTTATGCTGGGGGCTCCAGAGCTAGACACAATACTGCAGGTGGGGTCTCATGAGAGCAGAGTAGAGGGGCAGAATCACCTCCCTCAACCTGCTGGCCACGCTTCTTTTGATGCAGCCCACGATGCAGTTGACCTCCTGGGCTGTGAGCGCACATTGCCAGCTCATGTTGAGCTTGTCATCCACCAACACCCCCAAGTCCCTCTCGTCAGGGCTGCTCACGATGCGCTCTCCACCCAGCCTGTATTTGTGCATGGGATTGTCCTGACCCACGTGCAGGACCTTGCACTTGGCCTTGCTGAACTTCATGAGGTTTGCACAGGCCCACCTCTCAAGCGTGTCCAGGTCCCTCTGGATGGCATCCCTTCCCTCCAGCGTGTCAACCGCTCCACACAGCTTGGTGTTGTTGGCAAACTTGCTGAGGATGCACTCAATCCCGCTGTCCATGTCACCCACAAAGATGTTAAACAGCACCGGTCCCAATATCGACCACTGAGGAACACCACTCGTCACTGGTCACCTCTTGGACATCAAGCCATTGACTGCAAATCTTTGAGAGTCGCCATCCAGCCAATTCCTTATCCACCGAGTGGTCCATTCGTCAAATCCATGTCTCTCCAATTTAGAGACAAGGATGTCATGTGGGACAGTGTCAAATGCCTTGTACAATTCCAGGTAGATGATGTCAGTTGCTCATCCCTTATCCACCAATGTTGTAACCCCATTGTAGACGGCCACCAAATTTGCCAGGCACTATTTGCCCTTAGTGAAGCCATGTTGGCTGCCACCTATCACCTCCTTATTTTCCATGTGCCTTAGAATAATTTCCAGGAAGATCTGCTCCACGATCTTGGCGGGCACAGAGGTGGGACTGACTGGCCTGTAGTTCCTCGGGTCTTCCTTTTTTCCCTTTGTAAAAATGGGGGTTATGTTTCCCCTTTTCCAGTCAGCAGGAACTTCACCAGACTGCCACGACTTCGCAAATATGAGGGATAGTGGCTTAGCAGCTTCATCCGCCAGTTCCCTCAGGACCCACAGATGCGTCTCATCAGGTCCCATGGACTTGTGCACGCTTCAGGTTCTTAGATGGTCTCGAACCTGATCTTCTCCTACAGTGGGCGGTACCCCAGTCTCCCAGTCCCTGCCTTTGCCTTCTGCGACTTGGTCGGTGTGGCTAGAGCACTTGCCGGTGAAGACTGAGGCAAAAAAGTCATTGAGTACCTCAGCCTTCTCCATATCCCGGGTGACCAGGTATCCCGTTACCTTCTGGAGATGGCCCACATTTTCCGTAGGTTTTCTTTTGTCACCGACATACCTATAGAAGCTTTTTTTGTTGCCCCTGATGTCCCTGGCCAGACTTAACTCTCTCTGGGCTTTAGCTTTCCAAACCTGATCCCTGGCTGCTTGGACAATTTCTCTGTATTCCTCCCAGGCTACCTGTCCTTGCTTCCACCCTCTGTAGGCTTCCTTTTTCTCTCTCAGTTTCTCCAGGAGCTCCTTGTTCATCCACACAGGCCTCCTGGTGTTTTTGCCCAACTTCCTCTTTGTTGGGCTGCATCGCTCCTGAGCTTGGTGGAGGTGGTCTTTGAATATCAGCCAGCTTTCTTGGGCCCCTCTTCCCTCCAGGGCTTTATCCCACTGTATTCCATCAAGGAGGTCCCTGAAGAGGCCAAAGTCCTGAAGTCCAGGGTGGCAAGCTTACTGCACGCCCTCCTCACTGCCCTAAGGATCTTGCTCCACCATCTCATGATCACTGCAGCCAAGGCTGCCCTTGAGCTTCACATTCCCCGCCAGCGCCTCCTTGTTGGTGAGAGCAAGGTCCAGCATGGCACCTCTCCTCATTAGCTCTTCTGTCACTTGGAGAAGGAAGTTATCATCGACGCATTCCAGGACCCTCCTGGACTGCTTATGGCCTGCTGTGTTGTCCCTCCAACAGATACCGGGGTGGTTGAAGTCCCTCATGAGGACCAGGGCTTGTGAACGTGAGGCTGCTCCTATCTGTCTGTAGAGGGGCTTCATCTGCTCAGTCTCCTGGTTGGGTGGCCTGTAGCAGACCCCCACCTATCCCTGCCCTCCCTTTAATCCTGACCCGTAAACTGCCGGTTGGCTCCTCATCCAGCCCCCAGGCAGAGCTCCATGCACTCCAGCTGGTCCTTGAGATAGAGGGTGACACCGCCTCCTTATCTGCCCTGTCTGTCCTTCCTGAAGAGCGTGTATCCTTCCATTCCAACACTACAGTCATAGGAGCCATCCTACCATGTCTCTGTGATGGCAATAAGACCATAGCCCTGCAGGTGAGTGCACGTCTCTAACTGCTCTTGTTTATTCCCCATGTTAAGTGTGTTTGCATAGAGTCATTTAATTCCGGTCCCCAATGAAGCTGACTTACTGGCTGGAATTCCTTTGTGCTGCACTCCAGGTGCTCTCCTGTTGACCTGCGACCCTTCTCCAGGTTCTGGGCATCTACTACTGGTATTTGGCATCATACTGGTGGTAGGAGTGGGATGGATTCCAGTTCCCCTCCCCCGACAATTTTGATTTCTCCCTGATGGATTCAAGTTCTGCAGAAAATCGAAACCAGAGCATTCATGTGTGCCAGCTCATCTTATTTAAATTACCACAAATGCCCTGTTCCTGCTAGCAATGGACCTTTTTAAGGACAATAAGCATCCAGGCAGTGCTCGGCATCAAACAAAAATAAACTTTTTAAGTACTTCCTACTGACCTGGAAACACTGAAACTAGCTTGCTGCATAGTACTTCCTCTTCAATTTTTGGCTGTATGCAAATTGAAAAAAATAGTGAAAAGGAAAAGAATATAACCAAATATCCCACAGTCTCGAAATGAGAATTCAGTTTGCCTGGTGAGCAAAAATTTATATGACACTTCCTTATTTTTGCCAGATAAGGTTTGCTGGATGTTGGCCTTCCTTTGCCACCTCCCGCTTGGGCTGTCTTCCTGGCATTCAGTGTTCATGCTCGAGCACAGGCTCAGCTGTGGAGCTGAATCCAGCAGAAGTGCACCTTCCTTGGCTTCTTGGGGGACAAAGCTCTAAAGGGGACGACACCAATGGTACCACCCTTAACATTCACTGGGCATGGAGGGAAAGAGTGATGACACCAAAGCCGAGATGTCTGCAGTATAAAGGCCACCATCAGCCTGGCCTGGCCTGGCCCAGTGGAAAAAAAGATGAGTGATGTGGTTCTTCTCACCTATTTTAGCTGCTAGTGTTATACCAAGGTGTATTTTGCCCTTTCCCTGCCTGCTTCTCCCAGATGACTGTAAGGTGAGCCCAGGCAGATTCATGCATAGTTAGGCTTATATAAAAAGTTAACTGAGCTGAAGCCCATCTGAAGCATACTTTGCCTGCTAAAGGTCAAAATTCAAGGTGATAGGCCTCGAATGCAGGACCAGATGTTCATGGAGGGCAGCAGGGTTGGAAGGAGGTTTGCCTGCAAGCCGAAGGATTTTTAATCTGCTATGGAGCTGGCAGAGTCCTGCCACCACACAGAAAGGTTTGAAGGGTTTTCAGTTTGAGTAGGAAGGGTAATGCTACATGGTTTTAGTGGTTTTTTGGGTGTCTCAGAAATGCTATATTTGTACCTTAAAGATCAGTGTAGCAAACCTTTTATTCCTCTGCTAATGATTTGAGGAAAAACAAACTCTCCCACCCAAATCACTCTGTGAAAGAAGCGCATTTCTCAAGGGTGAGAAGTGGTGAAATCAAAGTATCTAGCTGATAGCTAATGTCTGCCTATACCAGCAATGCAGGCAGCCTCATGCTTGCCTGGCTTGCGCCCTGGGATGGCCAGCTTCAGCCAGCATTTCCTCATTAAGACAACGTGTTTGGGCTAGTTTGCCCTGCCTTAAACAGACCTAATCCAGCTGCATGTTTTCATACCTGGCTCCAAAGTCTATGCCACATCCCACTCCCCTGCACCCTAGCCTCTTCCCAATGCTAGCAGCAACAGGACTGTGCAGCCCATCAGGTCAGGCAGCTCACACAGCAGAAAACAACCCTTTTTTGGCTATTTTGGGCATCAGGGGGATCCTTCAGAAGTCAAGGGCTGCACAGGAGAGCAGAGGCCACCCCATCCCACAGCAATTTGCCCTTCAGTCAGCCTCAGCAGACCTTAGATCGTTTCAGTAAGGTGTCTATACCTTAAGGCTTGCTCCCTCCCTTCTCACACCATGGGCTGGCCTTCGGACTTGGACTTTCCCTAAATTTGCTGGCAGAAATGCTGAGCCAGCTCTTGTGAGCCCCCCCCCTCCACTAGATCTAGTGCGAATCTAGAGCAAGAAAGTGCTTTAAACAAAGTACTCGCACTTAGGTGGGATGAACCCAAGCCCATAAAATTCAACGACTTTTCCCCAGTACTTCACTGGAAATTTGAACTTTGAACTGAACACCACATCCGGTGTCATACCAGTATGATCTGTCCCTTGTTTTTGCTTTAGCTTTCAAAACTTTTAAGGGAGGGAGCAATGACTTCTTTTGCCTGTCTCATTATTTTCAGCATGACTTTGCCCATTTAAAATGCAGTTCCTTCCATTCTTTTGCTGCATCTGCAGTTTAGAAAGATGACGCTTCAAGTGAGTAAGAAAATCCATGGTATGTTTGAGCCATGCTCATCTGAGCCATGCAACCCCAAAGCTCAGCTAAATTCTCAGTAACCTCCCTCCTGATTTCTAGGCCAAGCTAGAGAGTACAAGCAGCTCATTTTTCCCCTTGTGAGAGCACCCATCCACAGCCACAGGTAGCAGGCAACCAACACCTTCGTAGGCATGATCATGGAGAAGAGAAAAATAACGTGCAACTGATTTCCCCACCATGAGGATGTAAATCAAGAGGAAATCCCCCAAAATCAATGCCCTGGCTTCTTATACATAGGAGAAGATTCCAAGCCATATTTTCCAAAAAAGCAGCTGTTAATTTATGTCGCGGTAGCTTGAGTAGTTTTATATTGTCTTACTGAAGTCAACTCTGGCTTTGGGCTAGCTGACCAAAGTCAACCTTTGGGAAGTTCCATTAGTTTTAAAAGAATAAAGGAAGATAAAAATGAGGTGGAAAGGCTTTCTGTCTTTTGCAGACTGCTGTGTGCAATTAAAACACTTTCAGGCCCACCTCCCTGCTTTCTCCTTTACTTCATTGGTCTACCACTAGTGATAGTTGATGCCACTTGAGTCTATCAGGATGCTGACACCAAAAAGTCTGTCAGGATACCTCTGGCATCTTTTGGAAGAAGAGCTAGCAGTGATGGAGGGGAGGGAGAAAATGATCAAAAATATTTCTCTCATTCATCCACCCCTCAGCCAGCCTGATCTCACCTGGCAGCCTGCAGTTTTCCCCAGGAGACTTCACCCCCAGTGGAAGCAGCATCTCATTGCACCCTGGGCACCTCCCTGCCACCCTCAAGGCTCTTAATTCCAGAAAAACCTTTCCCCCTCTTCCGGAGACCCCTAGGACCCACTGAGCATGGGGGAAAACACCTCTGGCCGCAGGAGAAGAGGAGGAGCATGACCCACCTCACATCTCACTGCCCCCAGCTTGGCCTCCCTGCTGTGAGAGCAGGGATACCATAGGGGTAATAGTGGCGCAGGCAGCAGCAGGGTGGGGAGGGTGGAGGTGCGACAAGGCTGGGAAAGACCAAGCAGAAAGCGTGACTCGCATCCTGACTACGGCAGTAGCATCGGCTCCCAATAACTGCAGCAGTGGTAGACTCGCAACACTGGGTACCAGGAACAACCGATGCTCCTGGCACCTGGACCAGTCCTACAGATACACGCAGCTTTTTTTTTGTTTACCTGAGCACTTAATTACTTTTTCAGCCATTTTTTCACTGACTTGGTTCTTAACAACACATCTGAACGGCCCAGAATTCCGCTTGTGCATTTCCAACCTTGTTGCATTCTTTTGGATTTTCTTAATTTTATCTTGAGTCAGTTCTATTGTAAAAGTTTCATCTTTAGTCTTCTGCTTGACTTCACACTTGACAGATACAGTTTTATTCCTGCATTCACCACTGAGGATTGGCTGAGGGACAGGCTCTGTAAAAGAAGAGAAGGGACAGGCACATCTGAGGTGGTTTCTCCTTTTGAAAACCTCCATTATTAAGCAGAACAGAATTAGCCCCCAATAAGCAGTAAGGGAGTAACACCAGCTAATGAGACCAGAGAAGAATGAAGAGCAAATTAGACCTCTACTACAAAAGTAATATAGCAATAATAGAATCATAGAATGGTTTAGGTTGGAAGGGACCTTAAAGATCATCTAGTTCCAGCCCCCTTGCCATGGGCAAAGACACCTCCTACTAGACCAGATTGCCCAAAGCCTCATCCAACCTGGCCTTGAACAATTCCAGGGATGAGACATCCACAGCTTCCCTGGGCAACCTGTTCCAGTGCCTCATTACCCTCAGATTGAAAAATTTCTTCCTGAGATGTAATCTAAATCTAACCTCTTCCAGTTTGAAGCCATTACCCCTCGTTCTGTCACTACATACCCTTGTAAAAAGTCCCTCTCCAGCTTTCTTGTGGGCCCTTTTCAGATACTGGAAGGCTGCTATAAGGTCTCCCCGGAGCCTTCTCTTCTCCAGGCTGAACAACCCCAACTCTCTCAGCCTGTCATCATAGCAGAGGTGCTCTAACCCTCTGATCATCTTTGTGGCGCTCCTCCTTGCTCCAACACACCCATGTCCTTCTTATGTTGGGGGCTCCAGAGCTGGACACAGTATTCCAGGTGGAGTCTCACGACAGCAGAGTAGAGGGGCAGAATCACCTCCCTCGACCTGCTGGCCACACTTCTTTTGATGCAGCCCAGGATGCGGTTGGCCTTCTGGGCTGCGAGTGCACATTGCCGCCTCATGTTGAGCTTGTCATCCACCAACACCCCCAAGTCCCTCTCTTCAGGGAAGAAAATGCAGTATATTAGCCTACATATTTGGCCTAGCAAAGCAGAGCTGCAACCCCATGGCTGGACTACTTTCAGGCTCAGCCTGGCTCCCAGCCAGGCAGGCAGGCAGTCAAGGGGAGGAAGTGTGTTTTTTGCAAGGGGCAGTGGATGGGAGGGACTCAGAGCCACAGCCCCCTCCAACTCCAGCCCCAGTGTTTTGAAGTCAGCTCTGATCTGCCTGTGCCCATCAGGAGTAAGGTGGGACAAACAGGTACTGATGGTGCTTTATGTGATGCTTTAGGTACTACCAACGGCACTCAGCTAGCACAACAGCCACAGCATGAAAACCCATCAAAACAGAACAGAAAACACAAAACAGACACCTCTTAGCTCTCAGTTGAGGTTATGACAGAGAGAACAGATTTCTGTCTCATTTTATGTCCTGCAAACAGCTAGCTACATTTTGGTTCCAGATTCTCTATCACTGGTGGCACTGAAAGAGCCAGAAAAGCCTGCGGGGCTTTCCTCAGCTAGGGGCAATTGGCGGGGACATCAGATGGAAGAAAATTAATTTCTACCTCTCAGACTAGGTAAACAAAAACATGCCAGGGCCACCTCTAGTTATAGGCAGTGTAAGTTATAGAGAACATAAACTTTAAAGCCAATAAGGGCTGCTCGTAGCAAATGCAGTCTAGGTTCCCGCTGTGACATCTGCAGCCACCCTTTCCTCGTCAAGCCCACTCCTCTTCTGCAAGCTGTAACCTATCATTCGGGGGAACATCCCAGTGTGAAATACTAGAGTCCAGGTCCCAGTGATGGAGCTGTGTGATGATATCATCTAAGCTATTTGTTTTTTGGAACAACTGTTTGTCCAACCGTAGTAACAAAGTATAATCTGGCTGACAAATGACTCTAGCACCCAGCAGTTACTAAAGGACTTGCAAAACCACGTATCAGGGGTAAGGCAACCTCTCTGCTGCACAGTAGATGAAATGATGGAGCACATAGCTCGGTTGGAACCTTAACCTGAAATTGAACCCAGGACAGTCCAATAACAGCTCAGTGTCTTAAAGCATGAGTAAACAGCATCAGGCCCTGGTGACTTCCTGAATCTGTAGACAGTTTGCAATAATAATTCCTGAAGCAGCGAGACACCCTCATTGCTCAGCAGTCTGGTATGCACGGGGCCTCCCGCTGCGCAGAAACCCTGCTAAAACCATTCCAGCTGTCATTGCTGCCTCATCGAGGCATCATTTCTGTAGTGCCAGCTGGTGCTCACAGACTCAAGAGCTTGGCAGAGGTGTGTGTGCTGGCTGAAGAAGGACAGAGCAATATCATCCTCTTGCTGGGAAAAAAAACCCATGCTGTCCTACAGCTTGGAGGTCTGGAGAGGCGGCAGCAGCCATAAAGGAGCAGAATAACCAACCCCATCTTCCGTGCTCATCCCAAAAGCTTTGGGCTGCTACTGCTCTGGTCTCTCAGGATAAGATACAGCGCAGGAATGGAGGCTGCCTTCATGCTTTGAACCCATGCAGCTGAAATCCCCAGGCAGGTGCTTAAGTGTGCTTTGAACAGCACAATCTTCATATTTGTTCTGTTATGCTAATGCAAGGATAGGGTGCAGGAGTCTTCTTCCCCTGCAAATCCATCTCCTATTGTGGTGTATCTCAGGGGAGGTGACTGCTGGCTATTTTTTATGTTAGGGCAAAAAGGGAGTGGGATCGCCTTGCCTAAATACAGGTATTTAGTGCCACCTGGGCTCCAGAGCTCTCCTCAGGAGATTGGCAGGTGCAACGCAAGGTCCTCACCTTGCTTGGAGCAGTAGCTAGAGACCAAAAGTCATAACTCAGTGCCCGTGAAATAGCACCAGAAGTACCAGAAGTGCACAGGGCATCAGCCACCGGGGCACCTCACGTAGGTTGCTGCGCTCTGACAAGAGTTTTCTGGAAGCAGGGCGCCGCTGGGAGCACAGCCCCGCTCGTGTGGTGCTGCCCTGGCTCAGGGCCTGAGGGGTCCCGGCACCGCCTGCGGTGCTGCAGTAGGGCCACCCGCAGTCACCCTGCTGCCAACAGGGACGTGCTCACGGCTGCTTGCTCGGGCACACGTAGAAACCTGGCGACTGACAGAGAGGGGAGCCAGAAAGAAGCAGGGGACCAGAGGGCATCCAACAGGAGCAATAGAAGGGAGAAGAGCGGCCGACCGCTGTCAGTGGTGGGAGGAAAGAGGTATGTCTCACCGAAGTCCCCCCGAAACAGGAAGGGGAGCAATGAGTAGGAAAGAGTGCAGGAGAGAGCGGGAATACTAAGTCTTATTCAGCTGTGCTGGGAAAGTGTCCTGGCTTCAGTTGGGATAGAGTTAACTTTTTTACTAGCAGCTGGTGCAGTTCTGCGTTTTGGATTTGGGATGGGAATAGCTGACGACGCACTGGTGTTTTCAGTTGTTGCTAGGCAGTCACGGCCTTTTCTGCTCCTCACACCACCCCACCAGCAAGTGGGCTGGGGGGGGCACAAGAAGTTGGGAGGAGACACAGCCGGGACAGCTGACCCCAACTGACCAAAGGGATATTCCATGCCATGTGACGTCATGCTCAGCATATGAAGCTGGGGGAAGAAAGAGGAAGGGGGGAATGTTCAGAGTTATGGCACTTGTCTTCCCAAGTAACTGTTACGCATGATGGGGCCCTGCTCTCCTGGAGACAGATGAACACCTGCCTGCTGATGGGAAGCAGTGAATGAATCCCTTGTTTTGTTTTGCTTGTGTGCGTGGCTTTTGCTCTACCTATTAAACTGTGTTCATCTCAACCCACAAGTTTTTACTCACTTTTACTCTTCCGATTCTCTTCCCCATCCCACTGTGGGGGAGTAAGCGAGCAGCTGCATGGCCCTAACTCCCGGCTGGCATTAAACCACAACAGAATGGTATGGGAAGAGCAAAAACTCACCCTGAACGATTAACATTTTATATTCTTCTGCCTTCAGTTTTCCATCCGGCTGATAAACAGTCACCGTGTACTTTCCACCGTCCTCTTTGACCACCTGCTGTATTTGCAGAGTCCCATTTAGGAATACCTTACACCTGCACTGCTCCTTGCTTGCATAGTACTTCACTTTCTTATCTTTTATCTGAAGCAACTTTATTCTGTCTCTCACCCACGTTGCATCATACACGCTTCCAGCAGCGGTGATGCTGAGAAGAGCCGTCTCATTCACGGCCATGTAAATCCAGTTGGTGGCAGAGCCTGTAAAGGGAAGCACAACCAGCCCGTCAGCGTGTCTCCAGCAGCCCCTGCTGCCACACTCAGCAGCCACGGCAGTGACCCAAAAGGTTGTCACTTGCTACCCCCCTCTGAGTTGCCTAAGCCTCTCTGCATTACCGGTGCTGTCTTCTTCCCCTGCTCCAAAGCGCCTCTTGATTGTTTGTCAGATAAATGTCAGCACCCAATTTAATTTTGAGACATGAGGAAGATAAGAGTCCAGCTTTCCAAATCTGGCTTTATACGCTGGCTGACTTATTTGGAGTGATTTTGGATGCCAAGATTCATGGCCACCGATGAACTTAACCCTTCCAGAAAATAAGGTCACTTTGGTGTGTTTTGCATGTGGAACAGGCTGGTACTCAGAGCGCCCACCACTGCAAACATTACTGCGGACAGCAAGAACACACACTAGCAGTGGCCCTGGACAATAGGATCAGTTCAGCAATAACAGTGATGGCAATAACAATAATAATAATAATAGTGGCCCACATCAAGCAGTGAGTGAGTGAGCGTGAGGCACTGACCTGGAGGCAGACCCAGTGCTGCCCGCTTGCAGTGCCCTCTCCTCACCCATCCTGGGCACCCTGCCCCACTGGAATATACCCACTTGATTTTTCTAGCACAGCATCATGATGGGGCAAGTGAGACAGGGAGAAACAAACAACTAACCGCATCCTGTGAACTGATCAGGCACTGGAGACATCAGGAGATAAGCAAAGGCCAAAAAAATCTTTTGTCTTTGAAGGTCTCCTTTGATGACAGGTGCCTTCTCCAGAACACGTAAGAGTAGGTACTTCCCAAAGGTGCTACCAGGACTGGGCAGCACTTCGTGTGTGGCTGCTGAAGGTGATATTCAGGAAAGCCAAGGCTGCTAAGCATCAGTCGTGTTACTGCCAACGGAGATGACGTACTCGTTAGGCTGTGCCAAGGTGGTGTGCCCTCAACCCCCCAGGCTGCTTCACAGCCTTTGCAAGGCCCATCTCTGGTGAACCGGGACTTTGGAGTGCAAAGTTGGTCGGGAGGTCACTTCAAGTAAGGTACTGTCTCACCCCCGTGGCGGGTGGAAAATTTATAAAAGGAGGTAGAAAAGTGCTCATGAGTGTCAGGTGGGAAACGCTCACTGATCACCGAATGTACGCTCAGAGCCACAGCTATTTCATTGCCATTTTCTTATGTTCATTCCTCTTCAATTTACAGGATAAAGCTGATCGGCAGGAGGGGATTTCTCTTCACATCACCAGATAGAGGTGATTTTGCGCTAATCTGATATATTTTAAGCACTTTTTTTCCCCCAGAGATAAAAACTATGTTTATGCATATTTTTATTGCAGTCCTTCATTCCTGGTATCTAGGACAATGATAAACTATATCACAGAGAGGAAACTGAAATCCAGTTGCTATTTCACGAAACTGACAATATTAGAGATAATCAAAGAACTAAAATAGTGTGCCTCTGCAACACAAAAACGAATACTGAAGTGCTTCTGGCAATTCACACCCAGTCTAAGGAGAGGCTGCTATTTCACTATTGCATTTCCTACAAGGTATTTGACGTATCTAATGAAATATTCTCAAATCAAGCTATCAACCAAACAGTCTTGGAAGCAGCTATCCTCCACACAGATGACGTGGCAGATTGTACCCAAATATTTGAATTCTGGTATTTGTTTCTGCTCAGTCATGCACAGGTATTTAGAACTAGTAATAGGATTTCTTTGCATAACAGATACCTCTATTTTTTCTCTCTGGAAGAAAAAAAAATAATCTAAGTTTTCCAGGATAATTCAATGACACCTCTGTGGACAGACCACCTAGACACATCTCTGGATGTTTATCTGATTTCCACAGTCTTGCTAATGGAAAGCTGAGTATCCACACATATGACACTAAAAATCTGTTTCACTAATGAAACAGCATTTCTGCTAACGCAAACTGAAATCCACTCCAAGGGGCAGAAAGATCTGAACTGGCAGCGTAGAGCTCACTTGTAGTCACAAGAAAGAGTTAAAAGGAAAAGCTCCCATAGTAACTTTAAAGAAATAAGAAAATCTTTGAAACAAGTTTTCCCTTTGAAACATTCAAGGGAACAATCTTCATTTCTGCTGGGGAAGATGTTTTATATATTATGTACAAAAAAAACGCCAAACCTTATTTATCTATTAATTTTGTTCTGGAGGAAAAGCAAAGCATTAAGCTGCCATACATAAAATCTGTAGTGGAATGAACACAGGAAAAAAAAAAATCTATGCATGACTGTATTGTCTCCATCTCTTATAACCTTTCTCTAATCTATGAGTTAACACCTTAATTAAGTTTTTAGATTAATATTTTAAAAAATAATGAGAGCAATAATATGCAAAATATAAAAGATGTATGTATTTGCTCACTGTTTTCACAGCCTAGACTCCTTCAGCTCCTCTGAAGACACTGAGATATATCACTCTTTCTGTTAATATTTATGGAAGAATATAATTTGCACTTTCAAAAGATTTGCTCATCTTTGATAAAAAAAGGAAATTACATGCGATAACGCACCATGAACTAGATCTCTCATGTAGTACAAGCTAACTCGAGGGCAGAGAGAAAACTGCATGCTGACATTTCTCGTTATACATGTGTCAAATTAAGGCTCATTAACTTAAACCCAAAGCTGTTTACAGCTTATTATTATAACAAATAGGAAACTCAGGTCCTGCCCTCCCCCCAGACGAAAATTAAATCAAATAATAACAGCAATAACCCAAAGGTCTTCACTCATTGGGAAAGTGGAACTAGTTTCTTATCAGTAACATCCCACCAAGTTGTAAATGGTTTAAAATGCAATTTTAACTACACTAGCCCGAAAGAGCAAAAAACAGTAAGAAAAACTCACATTTTACACTGGGAAATAAAAGCAGCAAGCACTTGACTAGGAAAATCCTCCTAAAGTTCATTTTCGGGTCAAAAAAATCCAGTGTCGCCTTGTCTAATGATAGCTCCTGGCAGGTGAAAGGATTTTGTGCTGTGCGCAAGCGGTCGTGGGATGTGTCGATACAGCCCTTGTGCCCTCCTCCCTCCTCCCAGCTCTCCACCACTTCTCGTTTCTAGCACAGGCACAAAAGCTGTGGCAGAAATCCCTCTCGACGGGATGTTTCATCAGGATGGGGACAACATGCAGTGACAAGGAAAACGCACCCTAAAATGCAGGAATGCTCCTGAGGTCTGTCTGCCCTGCCGGTGCACCAGCCAGGGCCCTCATCCTCTTCAGTGTTCACCCACAGTTCAAATCCAGCATCCGCATGCCACCATCCTAGTAGGATGGATGCAGTTTTTGGGCTGGGGGGGATGATGGGAACGCTTCTGCTCCCCCATAGCCTCAGCAGCAGCGAGGGGACAGCAAGCCCAGGATCCCCAGCGGGGAACAAGTAGCTGATGGCTGTTGGACAATGTGTAGAAAGGAGACACGCTTCCTTTGGAAACCATCAGGATCAGCTTCACATCAGCGTCTGATCTATGAGGGGCTGGCCGGTGCCACATGAAGGTGTCCTGCAGGCACAGCCAGCTGTTTGAGCAAGCTGCAAAAGAGGGATGAGCATAGAAGGGGATGAAAACACTGCTTCGGGTCTAGCTAGAAACTAGCCCTGAAGCTGGCTGGTGTGGGAAAGATGGTGAGGAAGCTGGGAGGAGGCATGGGAGTTAGATCCAAACACATGTGAGAAGCTAATAAAATCTTTATTCCTCATTCCAATATGAAACAGATGGGGTGGTGAGGATTTTGAATCACTATCCCCAGCACAATCCCTCTGCTAGTGTGGCCACTGAACTCTTCCAGCTTTTTATTGCAGATGTAGACCAAGAAGACGCAAGAAAACCTGTGGCATAGCTGTGGTACAATATTAGATAAATCCTTCTCATTCATTCATGTCATTCATATTCCTTGAAGTGATAGGAAGGTTTTATAAGACAAGTCTCCTTTTCTGGCTTTGTTATCTTTTAACTGGTACTAACGCTGGTAAAAACTACCCCTTCTTGCAGAAAAGGAAAAAAAGTTACCTGGGGTAAAACACACTAAGGTCACAGTATTGCTGCCTCTGCACATCATGGGAAAACCTAGCTTTTCTTCCTTCTTTTTGTTATTGTTTCTTTACAAAGAACACACAAGTGAGGCACAAGCAAAAGGAGAGAGGAAGCAACTGCAGCAAGAAGACTTTTCTGTGCCTGGCCTCTACCCTCTGTGGAGATAAAACACCTGAGGGCAGGGGCTGCCGTGCCCAGGCCTCTCCCCAGCCAAACAGACTGTGCTGGCTGTGCTGGCCCTGGGGGGCTGCGGGGACCCCTCTCCCCGGCCACTCCAGCAGGGACATGCAAGGTCTGCATACTTGGACACATCTGCTTCCAGCCCGAGTACCTACATGGCTTTGGGCAAAGGCAACAACCCCGATCCCTCTTTTTTTTTTTTTCCTTTTTTTTTTTTTTCTGGGTCCATAAAGCAGAGCGGAGGGAGACCCCTGAGCATGCTGAAGCCCCTGCTCACACTCTGCTCAACATTGTCTCGCTTCTTCCCCAAGGCAACATCCCTCAAAGCCACTGCCTGCTTCCAGCGTACCCCTGCGCTTTGTCTGTTTGTCGGCACACTCAGATTCCAAACACGCTGGGACAGGGACCGTCCTTCTGCTCTGTGCACACACAGAGCCTGCTCGGTGCCATCCTGCTCACCGGCTACTGCCATCGCACCAAGATTGGTACAAATGAAATACAAATGGAAAGATGAGTGTGTGTGTGCGAAGGCAAGAGGGAGAAGAGAGGAAAAGTTCCACAGCATCAGAACAAGGCTTAAAAGGATGCCCTGTATTCATAATGAATGCCGCTGCTTCCAGTTATCACGTTTGTTATGCCCAGATGCCCACGTTCCTGTAAAACCACAGCTAAAATGACTCAGACTGGAAACTCCTATGCTCTGGCAGACCAGTTATAGCACACCAAACGTGGCATCCTTTTCCCTGTTAGAGCAACAGGTAGACAGGAGCAATAAACCACTCCTAAAGAAAATAAAAGGTCTGTTCAAAAATGAGCTGGCTGTGAGCACTGAAGAGGCACTCAACAGAGGTGGTGAGAGCTCAGTAGCTGACGTCCCCTGCCCACTGTGCATCACAGAAGTGACACCAGGCCTTGGTATTTCTGGGTATTTGGGTGCGCGTGCACAAAATCAACTTGCTTAGAGACTTTGTATAACAAAAGCACAGCTGATCCAGCAAAGGCACACACCACCCAGCTGCAGCAAGGATTCCCCATGAGATCCTAGTATGTGCATGGTCCATCCCACCGAACAGCCCCTTTTCTAACCATCATCGGAAACCTCCCGCACCATCAGACCCAGCGGGAGAAGGAGAAAGCACCCTGCATCTCTAAACTCAGCCTTCCTGCCAGATGAGAAGTGGGGAAATGGCAATATCCTTGTGGCTTTACCCTCCCTCTCTTGAGGAGCAAGACAATGTGATGCTGCAGTCCTGACCAGGCTTCAATCCCCGTTTTAAAAGGAAGGGATTTTCTGGATGTTACTGGGAGGGAAGCACTGCAAGTCCCTGCACTGACTTGCGCCTGCGCCCCCAAGGGAAGGCATTAAGGAGAGGGTGTCTGAAGGCAAATGGGTACAGCAGCTTTGGGCTACAGCCACAAAGGAGTTCTGGAGGCCAGCATGTACCTTCAGTGATGCAGCATGGCATGCATGTCCTGAAAACAGCTGCAGCAGGGAGCACTGGCAGAGCAGCCCCCTGCACCAACCGGCGATGCCCCCCCAAGGAGCGGGACAGGCCACTGCTCACAGCCCAAACACTGTCCCAAGCTGTGCTGGGCAGGACGAGGCGAGGTCTGAAGATAACCATGCCCTCACGCTCTTCTGCTCGCTGCAGACACCCTCTCTCCTACCCGTTACACAGGAAGTAACACTGCTGGGCTAAACACAAGCCAGCTAGAAAAGCGGGGCACTGACAGAAAAGGAGGTGTCTCCCAGTATGGTGGTGCTGGACCTGTCTTTGGTTAGGCCAGTCAGCCCATGGCTGAGGATGCTTGGCTGCTGGTTATCCCACTGCATTGCTAGACACCTCCATCTTCTGATGCAGAGGACCGAATGCAGCTGTGACAGTGGGGTGTTTCTTTGCAACCACTGCTGTCTCTGTGGTATTATTTCCACTGCAAAAGCCACAAAGTGTTGTAGTCATATACATTTGCTTTTGTTGCTTGCTCCCTCTTTTACTCTTCTGTTTTTTGTAATACACTAAGCAGTTTCCTCACAGGGAATGTAAGCATCATACTTACATTTCCATGTAAAGGTAACAGACTCCCACACATCTGAAAGCAACAGCTCAAGAGACAATATGCAGCTGTTACCAGCTCTAGTGTCTTCAATTTAGTGATGAGCCAATAAACATTCATGCCTGAGGCTTATAAAAAAAAAACAAAAAACAAAAAAAAGATAGAATGTTATTAGATCTACTAGAAAGGGAAGACTACAAATACGCTTAGAGTCTTCTCAGGAAAGTCAGCATGCAATAAGCCAGTGTGGATTTGTAGCCCATCTGCTAATTTGCATCATCTCCTCTAGTATGAAGCTTAGGTTGTATTAAATGGCATTTGCATGGGATACTCTAACCTGAAAGAAGAGTCAGACACCCTGCACTCACCACCACCTGAGACCCTCACCATGAAAGATGACAAGAATATTGCAAATTCACACCTCTAAATTTCTCAAAAAGACAGGCCTTTGGTGAGGCACAGTTTGTGAGAAGAGTGAATGTGATCTTGATTGGAACACCAGATGTGTAACATCATGTGGAGGGGAAACTTTGGATAAGGCTAACCTTATTTTTGGGAGCTGTCCTGGGTTTGCACCCTAGCCTGCAAGACTAACGGCTGGGCCCCATCTGTGCTGCCCTGGATGGCAGCTGAGGGTTTCACAATGGCACATTCTCTTCCCCTTTACTGTAGTTTTTTGCAGGATGGGGGCAATTCTGGGCAGTGGCTGGAGTGGGGAAGAAGCAAAGTCAGCCCTGGCAGGAGGAGTTGCCCCTGCACCGTGAAATGGCGAGGAACTGCTGGCTTCCACATTTGATTTCAACCATTTGGCTGATGAAGGCCACATACCATCTTCTCTTTACTTCTGCCTTATGAAGAGGCAAGAAAGGAAGAAGTCCAGCTTGAATGAAGTGGTGCAAATATGAAGATCAGGAACTCAAAATAAAGCTTTGGCCAAGGGTTTGGCGGTGATGCTGACTCAGTGGCTTGGAGCCTGCTAAATGCAAACCAAGAGCACTGCATTGCCTGTACGCAGTGGAAATACTCCAAAAATAGCGACACAACCTGTCAGCATTGAAACGGCTGCCTGCAGAAACTTTTTAATCCTTCTCTAAAAAAAAAAGGTAAATTGAAGCTTTCAGACTGTGAATTATGCAGAATAGTCCTCAGATGATTATTTGAAGAGAAATGGTTCCCCTGTGATGTCCGTAACACCTCGTTGTCAGCCCCAGGTGTTCTCTCTCTCAAACTCTTTTTTTCTTCTTTTCTACCTGTAAGCATGTGTCAGCAGCCAAACCTCACAAAACATGCCCATTTTAAGCCTGGTCTGAAGGAACGTAAACTCCTTAGGCAGAGCAGTTTGACAATCTGTGGTTCACAACAATGACTGAGGCTAGAGCAGATGTCAGCATGCCCTCAGACAGTTATTCTTGCAATCGGTGCATTTCAGTCTTGCCTGTCTGACACTAAGTTCCATCATCTATAATGATCCTAGATTTAGGATCTAACTTTCCGTGTCTTATTCTAGTAATTTCAGTGACATTACTACTGCCGCAAAACATGTTGCAGTCCGAGCAAAAGTTTGCTGGCATGATGCAATCAATCTGTTTTACACAAGAAGCCAGATAGATGACAGAACAGCCTCTTCCAGTCTTAGCAGTGATAAATACACAAAGGCCTGTATTAACTACAATATGCCCCTTCATCACCGGAGAGGGGGATGGACTAGCTATCCAAGGAAGATATTAGAAGAACAGCTACTCTCAGAAATATATCCAGGAAAGACAACTTGTTACTGCCATCTAAGTAATCTTTCAGCCAAGATCCGACACTCTCCAGAAAGCATCAGCTTAACAAATGCATGAATAACTGATGTCTTGTACAATGTTTTATTCTATTATACTATTATAACTTCAGAGAGGAGTGAGGGACAGGGTGGGAGGATGAGAAGTGATCCATGAGACTGAGCACAAACACCTGGGTAATACATTTCAGTGCTAAAGGCATTTATTCCTAGGAGGGGCCCTGAACGGCCTTTATACAGTTCCCACATGCAAAGGAAGGTCTTCACTTCAAATACAAGCTGTCCGCACAACTCTCTTGATAAACTGCAGAGTCATTGTAGGGCTTTGTCCTACCAGTGCAGCCCCTGGGATGCAGGTATGCAGGCTGTCGTGGTTTGGCCTCAGCCGGCAACCGAGAACCACGCAGTTGCCTGCTCGACCCCCGAGGGCGGTGGGGAAAATCGGAAGAAAAAGGCAAAACTCGTGGGTTGAGATAAAAGGCAGTTTAACATAACAGCAAACGAAAGAGGAGAACAACAATAACAGTGACGGAGGGACGCACACACAGGGTTACTGTACCGACGCTCACCGACCGGACCGCGCAGCCCCAGCCCGCTCCCGAACCGCGCCTTCCTCCCCCTCCCGGCCAGCTCCCTTTTATGGACTGGGCATGGCGTCACGTGGTATGGAATACCTGTGTCCCGGGCCAGAGAATTAACCCTATCCCCGCCAGAACCAGGACACAGGCATAAAGTGACCCTTCTTCTAGAAGACCTTGGATAAGCCTCTCCGATGTGTCACTGTCAATCCCAAAATTGCTGTCATCTGTGACTGTGATTTATTTATTAGATGGTGGACCTATGATAGCACACAGAAGTCCATTATGTGGCTCTGTACATACACATAAGGAGGTTTGGCCCTTATCACCAGGAAATTAAGCAGTAAACTTCTCAGAAACACCTGAGTGACCTGTCAGCACAGACTTGCTGCCACATGGTGAAGCAAGAAAAAGAGGGTCCTGGTGTCTTTCACATCCCTTATACAGATGCTCTTTGCACCATGTACATCTGGGGCCATGAGGTCCAGTGTAGCATGCAAATTCTTTTGCTGCCCAGTGTGGATTCCAACTTAGCAGCTCAGTTTCCCCTGCGTCTTCTCTGGTCCCACAAGTCTCCTGTGAACCTGCTTTTGGCCTCTCTGATGTCTGTCTGTTCCTACATACAGCCATTTCAATGCGTCAACTCACCTAGCAAGCTGTGAGGACAGCAAGTAGGGCAGAAAACAGAAGCTGAGACCCTTGCCATGGCAAGACAGTGAGGTTTTGGCTAGTTGGTGCTGGTGGCACACCAGGACCAGACCCCAACCTGGCCAGACCAGGCAGAACCCTCCCTCTTGCCTGTGTGACCCACCCCCACATCGGGGCTGAAAAGCACCAGCAGACCCGGCGGGGCAGCTCCTCATGGCGTGGGGACAACAGGGCAGCAGGACAGGCTCACTCCTGTCCCGACCACGCTCAGCTCTGCTGCCAGCACGCCATGCTTGCACAGGAAGTGCCGGGCAGCCGCAGCAGGGAGCTATGCGAGCGTCAGGAAAGAGTGGGCCTTTTCCACAGCAGGGGAAAGTACAGGCACAAAGCTGCCCGTGTTTCTAAACGTTCACAGCCCACTGCTCCTCTTGTCAGCCAGGAAGGGTAATGGCTGAGGTGCTGTGTCATTGCATTTCTGAGAATTTCTGGGTTTTAAGATCTCAGCAAGGCGGGCAGGGGATGTTCTGCATAATGCATCTGAAGCACCAGGGGGCTGGAGGCAAGCTGTGGCTTTTCACAGTAATTCTACCAAGGCAATATATGAGGCCCAGCTCCCTCTGTCACACTCCTGAGAGTCAGACAGAAACCAGCATCTCGCAAGTTAGCAAGGCTAACGAGAGAGGCACCATCCACCAAAACAGTTTTGGTAAACCTTCTTGCTCACGTCCTGGGCAGTCAGACATCTTGTGGCAGCCGGACCACAGGTCTCGCTGTGGACAGACCTCCGGAGGCAGCACCCCACGGGGTCTCCCAGCTCTCGGCCACGCCAACACACAGGCACGAGGTGCTGCTGTGTATCAGCAAGGCTTAAACCCGTTTTACAGAGGAGGCCTATGTGATCACCCCGGTATCGCAGATTGGGAAATGAGGCAGAGGAGCATGAACTGAGTTGCTAAGGTCAGCCAGCCAGTCCAAAGGTGTACAACAAATGTAACCAGATGCTCCCGTGACCCGAACTCCTGCCTCCCAACTACCTGTCTACAAAGCACCTTCCATTCAGAGCATCTATTGCCACAAGCAAGGTCTCAGTGGTCAGGTTCAGGATGGCGTCACCATTCTTTTCATCCGTCCCTTTTTGTTTCCATCACGGAAGAGCGGGCCTTTTGTGGACTATATTTCTCTCATGTCCCCCGCATACACCGCTTTCAGCAACTCAGCAACATTTGCTGAACCTTAGTGGGCACTTTGCAGAGCTGCAAGTTTTCAGCGTGGCCTCAACGGAAAGTTACTGTGCATGCCTTGTGCCCACACAGGTAAGATGCACTGGGTTGGAACTGCAGCCGCAGTGGTTATTTGTGTTATCTTGGAAGTTCCTTTAAGCTCTGCAGCATCAGTAATCCGGTATCAACACAGGCGTCTACTTTCCTCTCTCACTGAGGCTGTTTAACCATTGGGGTTTTTTAAGATAGATGGTATCAAATTCATGGCAGTGTTGACTCCTACTGATCTCTCCAGCAAAGAAGGGCCTCTCCATCTACAGCTGGTTCTCCAGAGAAAGCTATAAACAGGCATTTGTATTTCCCAAATAACAAAGCTTTCAACTGTCAACAAAAGGTAAGAAAACAAAACTCCTTATCAGAAACTAAATCACCTGAAGAAAAAGAACCCCACACCCGCAACAGCTGGGCAGGAATATGCACAAGCAGAAGCTCAAGTTGCACAGCTTTCACCGTGGCCTCCGATGGCAGCAAGAGAAATCCTGACCCAGCTCATGCACAGGAAGGAAGGGGAACAGGCATGTTCTTACCCGTATTCAGGGTACCTAAAAAGCTGGCTGGGGTCCTGCCTTCCCACCACCCTTCTCCCATCTCATTTGGGAAAACCCATGCCAGAAAGTGAGGTCAGGAGAAAAATGCTGAAAGGGCTGGCGAGAACTAGAGAATGTAGCAGAGGGTGGAGAAAAAAAAGAAAAGGTATTTCCCATTTGCTGCTATGGGAAGATTTGTGTTTACTCCCCTTCTCGGGCTTGTCTGAACTAGCACAGCACATTCCCTGCAAACAGCTTATGGGAAAGGCAGAGAGGAGTAAGGAGTCCCTGGGGCCCCAGGATAAGCATCGCTACAAGGGCTCAGGGGAGCTGTGATCTACCACCAGGAGAGAAGTGCATCCATCTGGGGAACACGATTCATGCCAAATGTCAGGGAGAGTAGGTGTGAGGAGGAAGCAGCAGGGACTGCTGCTTTCTGGAGGACAACATTTTATATTGCCTAAAGAGTTTGCAGGATGATGGAGGACAGACCTTGCTCGAGACCCCTGTAGCCTCCCCACCCATTTGAGGAAAAAACAGCATCTATGACTGCCATTACTCACCATCACTTCTGTACCCTCAGTCATCGAGCCCTTTCTTCCTCTTGGATCCTCTGCAGTGGTCACTCTGCTCTCTGCATCCTTCTCCTCCTCTTTCGGCCCTGCCAAGGTTCATCCTGTGACGACAGGGACACCAGCAGCAGAGGCTGTCCCACCCAGCAGGCAGCTCCTGCTCCAGGCTCCGTGTCCCACCTCAAACAAGCCTCCACCCACCCCAGCTTCTGTAGTCGGCTCCAGGTGAATTGAGACTGACTGCCATGCAGTTGACTACCCATTCACACACATCACTGAATTCCATCCCTGCTGTCCCCAGTCCCCTAACTACAGGTGTGTCTGTTGTTTCAGAGGAGAAATCTCTGAGCCTTGTTGCTCTGTGATGGAAGGCTTTCATAGGACTGCAACATAAACTCTTAATGCTCTTTGCTTCAAGTCATGCATCCAAAGTCACTGTTGCAATTCTTTTCAGAGAGACAAAAACACCATCACATCATCCTTTTCTTTCATTTTTCATTTGATTGATGATTTCTTAGTACATGTCTTATTACATTTAAAACTTTTAAAACTGCTTCACTCCTTAGTTTTGGGAAAATATGTTTTGCCCTCAAACAGCAACTTGTATAAACCAAAGCTGAGACAGCAACGCTTGCAAGAGGATAGCCACTATATTTCTTTAGCCACTGTATTTCTTTATTCCATTTGCATATGATACAGAAGCAGATAATAATTCTCTTTAATGTACTGTATTTGCAATTCCAAAAGATTCGCTGAAAATTGCCTCCAAGTAATTCTTGGTCTGTAATATGTCTAGTTTCTATAATGTTAGGCAATACTAAAACTATCAATAGTTGTCATCGGTTTAGGTGAGTTTTAAAAATTCTGCATGGAATTCAGGTTCCAAGTTCTACTTTTTCCTTCATTTCCAATATTAACTATATGTCCTGGTTTCAGCTGGGATAGAGTTAATTTTCTTCCTAGTAGCTGCTGTGTTTTGGATTTAGTATGAGAATAATGTTGATAACACATACTGGTTTAGTTGTTGCTAAGTAATGCTTACATTAAGTCAAGGACTTTTTCAGTTTCCCATAGAAGCTGAGAGGGAGCACAGACAGGACAATTTGGCCAAAGGAATATTCCATACCATAGATGTCAGGCTCAGTATATAAATGGGAGTCGACTTGGGGGCAGGAATCCATGACTGCTGCTCGGGTTGGGCAGGGCTGGGCTATTGATCATCGGGTGGTGAGCAATTGTATTGCATCACAATTTTGTATATTTTTACTATTATTATTATTATTAATTTTCTCTTCTGTTACTGTTGTATTAAACTGTTTTTATCTCAAGCCATGAGAGTTTTTTTTCCCCTTTTTCTCCCTCTTCTTCCTACCCTACTGGCAGAGCTGCATGGTCCTAGTTGCCAGCTGGGGTTAAACCACGACACTATAAAATACGCACTTTATACTATAGCCTCATCCAACATTTTTATCATGGATATTGACTAAGTGTGATGTGGAATATGGTAACCAGAAAAGTAAATCTATTAAAAATAAGATGACATTAGTGACCCGTATTTCCTACCTCTACAGATGGGAACCTTTCCTTACCATTAGTGTTCGGCATAAAGTGAGCTGACTACAGATGTCTCCCCGTGCACCAGGACCAGCCCCTGCCCCCAACATGCCCATAAACCACGTGGGCATAGGCCAAGTATTCCCATCTCCCAGGAGGCAGAGACTCACCCCATCCTCACAACACCCATCCCTCCAGCCCCCAGCAACCACACGAAGACCGAAGGGAAAACCCACGAATCACTCCACTCACTGCCCGCAGATCCGCAGCCAGCTCCGGCTGGGGGATATCAGGCATCCCTGCTCACAGCCCAGCAGGTCCAAACCCAGCTCCCCAAGCGACGGGGAGGCACGGTGCTGCAGGATGGCCCCGTCTCTCAGCAAAGCTTGAAGGCGATGGGAGGTGCAGACCAAAGATGGCAACGTTAGCTCCTGGGACAGGAACCAAGCTGCCAAGCACACATCTGTAGGTGCGTTGAGAGGTGAGGGGTATAGTTGAGTACTTAAACTTGCAAGGGTAATGAACAGTTTGATGAAGTCAGGCCCTTCATGCCCTCATGGTTGACGGGAGGGTGGGGGAACCCCAGGGACGAGGAGCTGTTTGCAGCTGAAATCTCACCTCCTGGCTGAGGTGGGAAATACTCCCATGAAGATGCCAATGACGCTGTCAGCTTGCATAGGCAAAACTGCTCTGGGATCTTCACATGATACTTGAATGTAATTGCTATCCAGCTCCTGAGAGGTTTAGCCATATTTGAACACTTTAGGTGGGTGTCTCTTGCCTCTTCCCCCTCCCCTCCTTCACTCTCATCTTCCTTATCACTGAACATCCTTTGCCCTCCAGGCAGTTTCTTTAGTCCCGATCAATAGTGGATGGTCGTGTGATTCAGCCACACTTCTTGCTGGTGATCAAGAGGCCTGGAGGTAAGAGCCTCTCAGTCCCAAGGCTGGCCAAGAGCTCCACTTCAGCCCATCAGCCAGCCTGGAGCCACACAAGTGGGGTTTGAGGGAGGCCAGCCAGAAAGATGCTGCACTTCCCAATGGTCCTGCACAGCCTAGAGACATCTCTTAACTTATCATATCCAAGTTAAATTAATCTTGATATAAATAACACAACACCTGCAACCATTTGCTTGCTGGAAAAGTACAAATATTTATAAGGTCTTCATCTAAGGGCCTTCTAGGTTCTTGGTAAAGACTCCCCTGCTGTCTCCAGCCACATCCCCTGCCTGAGAGATGAGTCACGTAACCTTGCAGAAAAGAAACGCAGTGCTTGTTGTGAACAAAACCCATGCAGGATGCAGTCACTGGTTGCCAAAGGTCACAGGGTCCTCACTGGGTGCTGATGTTGTTTCCCAGCCTGTTTTACACCAGAGGACAAGAGGGGAGCATTGCATATGCTCAGGAGGGACCTCACTCCCGCTAGCCTCGTACAGGCAGTGTTTGATTACACCCAGGCACTGAGCAGCATGGCTGAAGGCACAAGCAATACCCGAACGCTCATCCAAGCCTCTGTGATGACACATCATCAAATTCTGCTTCCATCTCAGATGGAAATGGGTGCTGCTGCTCTTCTTGCCCACTTCAGTTACCGGTTCTGTGTGTTTACCTATGGAAGTCCATGGGGCATCTCACTCTGCCCTGGCTGGTGGCAGCAATACCTACACTTCTGGGTCTTACAGCACCAGCAGAATTTGTTGGCTAATGTTAAGGAAATAGTTTTGAAGATATCTGTCAGTGACACTGTATCCTACAGCTGAGTTACACATGAACTCTTCTTTCTTGCTTATTTTGAAATGAATTGCAATAATTCATAAAAAGTGACACTAACTTACTATGCACATGCCTAAAATCTAGAGGGTTTTTTTTCACTACACTGAGATTTTCATCAGAAGTTAACACAACCACTTCTCACACGCCTCTTCAGTATTTACAATGAACGTTTCATTTGCTATTGTAAACTGGCCTGTTATCAGTTTTGTCTATCTGCTCTCAGACTCACCAACTTCTGCTCTGTTGTTTCTGTAGAGCTGATGGTGGCGGGGAGGGCTGGTCCTCCAGCTCCCCCCAGACTGCTGGCTATTGCCCTGGTGCCTCTGCCCCTGTGCTGGGCTCCGAGGGAGGACCCCAAGGGCTACGTACACAGCCACTGGGACATCAGGCACGGCAGCCTGGGGTAGAGGTTGGAAAGCAGAGCACAAACTGTTTCATTACTGGGATGGGGAGCTTTACTGACATGAGAATTTTGTGGGGATGAGTTCATCCTGAATGCTAAAAAAATCTAAAGGGATCATTCCCTTTTCTCTGCTCGCTGTTATACAACACATTTCTTTTCTGCTTTTGCTTTCACCTATATCTTAAGTCAAATAAGATCATTCTCTGTTCTCCTTTTATATTCATAAACTGCATGAATTACATGATGAAAAGACTACATACTACATTTCATATCATCTGTTGCCTAGCATATGCCACAAGCAGAGGGAAATTTTTCTCTTCCCACCATGAAACATTAACATGGATACAAACTGAAACGTCTATTCTGTACAGTATTATAAATCACTGGTGGTTTGTCTCAGCTGGGAAGAAACTACATCCCAAAACATCCACATTTCCCACAGAGCAGAGCTCCCCTTGCTCCGCCAGCACTTGATGAGCGGAGGGATGGACACTGCCCTACTCCCAGCCTTCCCCAGCCAGGACCAGTGGCCAGAGAGGATGGCATGACTGGCAGCTCTCAGTGCAGCTCCCCTCCCCTGGAAAGCACCAGCTCTCCACAGGAGGCCAGAGGCGCCCCGAGGCACCCCAGCACCAAGGGCTACCTCAGCAACCTGGAGAGAGTAGGGCTGGTGCAGCAGAGCCTCACCATGGCCACCAGGAGCCCCAAAGAGGCAGCACGGATGCCTCTTTTTTTGGTCAAATTCCCCATAGCACCATGTACATCCATACCTGCTACTCTGCCAGATAGCCCCAAGCCCAAAAGTTTCCTCGCTATTGCCTGGATGATGCAGTGCCAGTCAGGCTGGAAAACAACTGCAAATCCAGGCGGGTGGCTCCTTGGGGTGCTGGGTTCACAGGCTGCAGGACACGATCACCCATGTCCAGTCACACCACTGTTCCAGGGCTAACCCTGTAATGGTGAAGTCAAGGGATTTTATATGATCACAAACCATCAGGACATTGGTCTTACCCACTGTCTGGGCCCGCTTGACTAAGGGTGAGCACGAGAGAGTGACCTCCTTCTTGGAAAAGGAGCGAAGCAGTCAAGTATCCTCTCTCACAGCTGAGGTGGCTTAGGTGTCACAAAAAATACAGATGGACAAAGATGGGTAAAACAAGACCATCTCCCTGCATCCCTTCCCTGCACCTCACAGTTTGGGCAAGGCACCAGAGCAGGGTTTGATGAGCTGCAGGTGCACATGGATGTGCAGGGACAGTAGGACACACACTCTGACAGGGACTAGTTATATGCCACTGTCCTACAGCCTCTCCTGGACCGACTTACAAATGAATGTCCTTGTAATCTCTGTTCCTTAGAGTGCTCAAGCCAGCTCTAGTCAGCAGTAACTTGTTATCACCTTTCCTTTGTTTGGCTGGATGCAAATTTGGAAACCAGCCTGTAGTTTCAATGAAAACCATAAAGAAACGATTATTAAGTAAAAGAACTTAAACATTTCCAAAACAAGTTAGAAAACAGATCTTTTTATTAGGAACAAAATCATCGCGGGGAAAAGAAAAAAAAACCACAACATACCGAAAAAGAACAACAGCTGGGCATGAACACATACAGTTAAAGGAAGAGCACAGGCTGCAAGACTTCTCTCCTGGCCTCACAGTAACAGAAACCTTTGCCCCATGGCTGAACGGCATCTTCAGCAGGGACGGACAGAAAACCAGCTACGTCCTATCTACCTCATAAAGACATCTCGAGTCTCAGATTCCCATCTCAATGGGAAAAAAATCCTTCCCAGACTGGGGTTACACCAGTGTTGGTGCTAACAGCTGCCAGGGCACCCCCCAGCCCTCCCAGGGCTGACAGCAGCAAGGCAGCACTTGGGCAAGCTGGAGTTGGGATGCACCAGCCCAGCAGGACAAGGCTGGCCCAGCTCTGTCACCCTCAGCATCTGAAACGCTGGCATCTTCTCCAGTGCAGCTCAGAGCACCGTTCAGCCTTCCAAGCATGCACTGGAGTCGACTGTCCCCTGCCTGCCCCTGCCAGAAAGTGCAGAAGAGAAGCAAAGCTGACTGCCTCCCTCCGTTTCAGTGACGCTGGCCCCTGTCGCTGCCACTGTGCTGCCTACAGGCAGCTGCCACCCCAAGCGCTCGGCGTCACGTTTCTGTCACTCAACTCACAGCCTTTGAGGAATGTTTGTACTGAAAGGAGATAGTGCAGCACCGTGAGGAAAAGAATTATCATCTCCCTCTCACCGTGGAACATCCGATTCCTACGGCAGCCTTAAAAAGCAGAGACAGGCTGAATCACCACCAACACAGCACACAAGATCCAAAAATCTTCTAAACAGAGTCACAGGACAAGGAAACAACAAGAGCAACCACCTATGGCTGGGCATCACCGATGCAGAGCTTTGCCGTGTAGGCAGACATGAAGGACTTCTAGGTAAGCATGCAGCCGTCCCACCAGCTCCCCCGCCTGGGAGAGAAGCGTTCAGCTGGGTTTTGATTTTGCTGGGGTACTTGCAGGCCTCGTTGAGTGGCATTTAGAAAGGCATACCTCAAACCCATTACCAAGGGGTTCACGGCACATTGTCAGCACAATATAAAACAGGGACAAAATGACAAGGGAAGAGAGGAATGCAATACACACCTCCCCATCCCTTTCAGCCCCTGTCCGTACATTCTCTGCTTTTACTCTACCATGCATTTCTAGCCCATTAGGCTAGTTTAACACCAATGTGCATCGCTTTCCAACTACCAAAATGCACTATACAGTAAATACCTTGCTCTGGCAGTGCATCCTACAGCCCTCCCTGTAGCCTGACAGCCCTGCAGCCCCCGGCTGCTTTGCCAGGGACTCAGCTACCTGCTGCCTGGGACCGAGTCCTGGACCTCTCCTCGCCTCGTCCTTCTTCCCTGCCGGTCTACCACAGCTGCTCTACTCGCAAACCTCCCCTGAGCAGAACAGGACGTGCATAGCAGCAAGACTTGCCTAAGAGATTCTATAAATTGCTGCTGTCTGTGCGAATAACACAGCACTGAAAAAGCCCACATGCACAGGCAGATGGCCAGCTTAATCAGCTTGTAGAAGCTAAACCATTACACTAAAGGCACCAATGCTTGCACCGATGAACAATCTCAGGATTATAATCAACATTTCTGCCAAAACGACACACCCAAGCCCCAGGCACCCTCCTGCTGCAAGCAAGCAAGCTAGCGACTGAGCTGTTTTAACTCACTGCCAACCCGAGCAGTTAGGTTCTGGCAAAAGGTAAAACTGGTCACCCACTGCCATTACAGGGCACCGAAAGGCGAGCAAGCCAGCGTCACCTCCTGGGGTCTGCACGCAGCAGCCCCTACCACCACTCCTGGCCCCACGCAGCAAGCGGTGAGGGCCAAATCGTGAAGGGTCTGGAGCTCAGAGGAGCCATTCAGATAAACACCCGGCACAGCAGATACCTAGCTGAAACCTCCACCGAGCTTTTTTTGCAGGGCCTGTGAAAAATGCCTT
The DNA here is from genome assembly GCA_008921705.1 of Burhinus oedicnemus. Classification (NCBI taxonomy): domain Eukaryota; kingdom Metazoa; phylum Chordata; class Aves; order Charadriiformes; family Burhinidae; genus Burhinus; species Burhinus oedicnemus. The sequence goes on along the minus strand of VFFE01000029.1, from coordinate 11,734 downwards.
GAAATCTCCTGAGAAGAGGCTTTCTCAGGAAATTTCTGGCAGCGCTTTGTTGCTGTCTGGGACTGGCAGGCCACCTCAATCCGCCTGTCATGCCTGCCCCTTGCAGAAACCACCGGCTGGCAAAGGCATGGCAAGGCGTGGGGTGGGCAGGGAGCAGAAGGAACTGCCCGTCTCCTTTCAGGCTGTCCTCTAGGGCTCCACAGTTCAGCTGCAGGTCTATTAACAGGCAAAGCATCAAAGAGCTGCCCAGTTTTGCTTGTTAGTGAACCTGTCAGCCCACAGCAGTGCGGCCTTGAAGCCACACATGTGCTTTTCCTTATTTTTTTTTATTTATTTTTTTTTTTAAATGAGGTTACCAGGCCTGACACCTCACATCTTTTCCCTGCTAAAATTTTCCAGACCAATTCTTACACACAATGAGACTATGGGATGCAAAGGACAGGTGTCGCAGGCTTCAAGACAGGGTGGGGAACAGCAAACATGCCAGATCAGTCATCAGTTGGATCTGGGAAACAGTCCGAGGCGTTTTCCTGGCTTTCCACATCAACTATGACCTCTGGGTCTGGCATTTCCTCAGGCTCTGTCTCCACTGGTAAGTTTTCTTCCACCAGCTGCTGGGGCTCAATGCCTTGACCAGTCTGGGCAGCATCTGGAAAAGAAGGGAGAAACAGTTTATAAGTGCCCACACTATACTCACCCTCATGGAAATCCTCCTCCCAGTCCCTGATGCTGCAGGCTGCCTAACCTGCTCAGTCCCCTCTTCCCTCTGCAAGCCAAAGTCCAATTTTCTTTGTAACTACTCATTTATTGAGCTGTCTGTCATGGCTTTAGACACTTTGGTGCTGAAGCTTTCTGGGTTCAGCTGCCCAAAATATACCAAAACACCAAAGCTAAATCTATTCAGTTACATCTGAGTAATTAAAGCTGGCTAACAGCACACATTTAATATGTTCTCACCTAAACACTTTCCACATCCACCTCTGCTTTTTACTTATTTGTAGAAAAGTTAAATATGGGATACTTTGTTAGTCAAACTGACAATGTGTAAATTTTTCATTAAAAAAAAGTTCTACACTTTAAGGATATTAATATTAAACAATGACCTGAATGACTTCCATCTTTTTCTTTTTTTTCCCATCTTGCACTATGTTCATGAGTAGCATTTAATATTCTGAAAACAGAGCAAAGCAGCATCCTAGTTAGACATAAAGCATAGCTGAGCTGCTGAGAGGCTGTGCGTGGTACAGTGAAGGACACCAGCAGTGGAGACGGCAGTGCTGAGACCAGGCTATGACCTGTGTAATGTTGCTCCAGTTCATGATGTCTCTGCTAGACCTACTGCAGCTGCTGATGGTGCATTACCAGAGAAGGCGCTGCCAGCATTCGTGTTTGTGAAAGAAAATTGAGGGAAAAGTAATGCAAAAAGTGGAGTATTAATATCAAGCACTCCCAGAACAGGAGATTTCTGAAAGGTTTTTATCGCTGCACTCTCTTGACCATACTGTGCTAAAGCTGTGGGGTTTTAGTCTTGATTTCTTTGAAGGATTTAAAATGTGAGTGTGTTCCCACTTTACCCCTAATTTAAGGAAATATATAAGCCTCTGACTTGGATGGGATTTAGCTGTGTTTATGGCTCAGCATATTGGTGGATGCTGTCCTGAAGATGACTTGCTTACAAAAACAATGCCGATTCTTATAAAATGTTATTGATGAGAAGGGTGTGTGTGTGATAAAATTGCAGGAAAACTGCTAAGTTTCGGGGGGTTGCCATTTTTGAGATGTGTATTTTAGCATAGGAGATACTGGAACAGACAGTCTGCAGTCTGCTGGCAGTACCCTCTGCAGGATGCTTATGAGACGGCTGCCACTACGTCTCATGGCTGGGTGAGGGCAAGAGCTACTCTTGTGCAGAAGCTGAGTGCAAGTAAGGTACTGATAAATGACCTGCTGCCACTTCTGTCATCTGGACAAGATGCAGCACCTTCCCTGCACTACTGAGTCCCAGGCCCCGCTCTCTACAGTCAGCTTCTCCCCCATCAGCCACGCACATCCATTTTGTCCTTCACCCTCCCAAACGAGCTATCTGTACGACTTAAAACAAGTCACTGAACCCACCAGGCTTTGGAGGGCAGTCGATTTGGGCGGCTTGAGCCTCAACATGGTCTCCATTGGGGGGGCTCTTCACACCTTCACTGGAGACCACGGACATGATTAGTCCGTCATCCTTCTCCTCCTCTGTAAAACCAAAACCGGAGACTTGAAGGAGAGAGGTCCCTCACATCCCAGCAGCCTCAGCACGATCATTGCAAGGCCAGATCACCAACACATGCTTGCATCTCCTTCTCATGCAGCACTGGCTCCGTTCCCGGAGCAGACAGATGCCGAGTAGAGAGGGCCATTGCCAACCTGTCAGAGACCAGCTTGGCCATGCTGGCAGGATCACAGCTTGAGGTGGCCTCACTGGGCATGGGCAGATTGCACTCAGGGACTGGTGCTGACAAAGGACTGCCATCAGAAGCCTTCAGGTCATTTCAGGATCAGACCTGAATGAGGCTCAATTTTCTTGCCCCTAGAAAAGGCTTTGCTGTGTTTCTTTCTGGCCAGGAGCACACGGTGGCACGTGTGAGGTTAAAAAAAAGGAAAAGCAAGGCTTAATTCAAGACCCTGCTGGTCGTAACAGTTGCCTATCAGCAAGCAGCTTTCTGCTCCACCAGGTCAAGGGAGGGCTGGCTGGCTGGAAGACAAGTAGCCACCCAGCTGAGACCAGTTTATGTTAAAGCTATTTCATCCCCAGCCTGCACAAACGCAGTCCTCTGTGAGACTCATCCCAGAGGGCAACAGCGTTCTCCACTCACCTGAAGGCACTGCAATGAACTTGTGTTTCCTCTTCATGCAGCAACATATGACTGAGGACACAACCACCACCAGGATAACCGCACCCCCTGCGCACCCTGCCAGGATATAAATGAACCACGGGTACTGCAGCAGGTCTCCTGCAAGAAGGACATGGCATTGTTAGCTACCAGGGTGGACGAGCTTCTTTCTCCAAACGGGAGGAACCCTGCAGACAGATTGGAGCACATGGGCATTACTGTTGCTTTGGTTTGGATCAAGGGAGCTGACACTGTGAACTGTGGCACTTCGTGATTTATGACACACTGTTTAATTATAGTATGGAATTTTTCATTAAGAGACTCGTGTGACTAAGCTGTCTGCATTCGTTTCTGCCTACTCTGACCAGTAGCATCTAAGATTAATTCCTAACTTTTAATCAAATTTAACAGGGAAGGTGGTGGTTTGAAAGTTACCACATTTCAACAAGTTTTATGAAAATAGGCAGCTGAGAAGAGGAGGGAGACCGAAGTTGCATCTCCCACCGAAAGAGAAGCTGCAAAGTCTACGCTCAGAGCTTGTATTAGGCCCCACAGAATCCACTCGGACAAGCCATGTAATGACTACACTGACCTCAAAGCAAGTCTGATCAGAGCCTGCACTTCCTCAGGCACAGAGACTCCAGCCACCCGAGTCAGAGCTGTTGGAAACTGGCTTCACTGCTGCGCAGGGAAAGATTTCTCTTTATTCCCCTTCCCAACTGAGATCACGCGAATCGCCCAGCAGGAGACGAAGGCTACAGATGGCTGAGCAGAAGGCCACGTGCAAGTCGGCGCTAATTATTACCCAGTTCCCAGTCCCCTGCTCAGGGTTGCTTTGACGGGTCAGACTTGCACGTACGTCGCTGCTGAGCGGGGAAGCTGGTAGATGGCATCACAGACTTGCAGAAAAGAGAGACCCGTCCAGACTCACTCCTTCACTGAGACAATTTGCTCCAACCTGGGGCAAACTCTTCTTCCCATATAAAAAAACCCATACAGCTCAACTATTGCTTACGTAAACCTGTGCCATCCCTTTTTGAATCATTTGGCTTCTTTTCGGCTGTGCACATGCCTGCACAGCCCCACACTGCAGAAACCAACATGCTTGTTTTCAAGACTCCAAACGCAGAAATTGCTGTGTATTCCCAGAGGCTGGGAAGTGCTTCAAACGCTTTCACAGTCCACATATTCACCAGAACAGTAAAGACAACCGTAAACAGGTGCTCCTCTGTGTGAAATCACACATACTCAAAGTATTTTTGGAGTGCTTGTTCCAGTCTCTTTAGGAACAGTTACCAAGTTCAAGAAAATCTATACTCAAAATTAAACTTTCAGCAAATGAGAAATCATTTCCCTAATAATTTTATTTCCTTTTTGGTGAAAGCTTAGAGAATATTTTCAAAGGCATAAGTATACATTGGAAATATTTTTCCTGAATATTTTTTCCTAAGAATTTGCCATTTGTTGAAAAGGTCTTCTTGACATAACATATTGTGTTAAAAATCGGTAATAAAACAAGTACTGAATCAATAAAAGCCTTTTATATATGTTCATTTGTTAACTTCTGAATCCTCTTCTTTAGATCCTGAGTGATCAGAGCCCTTTGGTGCCTGGGAAGTTTACAGTATTTCTGCCCAATTGTTTTATGCTAACAATTATTCAAAATTAATTTCATCAGGCAACAGGTTGCCGAAATAGGTGCTTTTACATAGATCTTATACCTACAGTGGAAAACCTATATTCAGCCCTTTGCCTGGATCAAATAATAACACATAAAAATAATGAATTAGTCTTTAATTAATTTAACTGAACTCATTCTCTCTTTGATTCATTTTACTAGTAGTCAGAATTGCTTTAGTTCACTTTTTACAAATGTGGTTGCATTTGGTGACTAAAAAGTAGAATCACTGCTACTTTCTTGCTCTCAGACCCTTCCAAATGTGTGTTCATGCGTGTGTCCATCCCAACAGAACTATCACTAAATTCCCCTGTGGGCTTTTCAAGAGGAAATGGGGAACTGATATCACACGGGGAGGACTGGACAGCCACCCAGAATAAACAATAGTAACTGTCAGCACTCGCGTGATTTATCACAGGGCTTGACTGAACAGCTCATGGATGTTCGCATCCTCACTCCCCAGTGCCTCAGCCAACTTAGGTCTGACTACACTGAACAACCTCTGACCAATATAACTGGACAAAATTAAGGTCACTGCTCCACAATCACAAATGCCCAACTTTTATAGACTGGCCAGCAGTGCCAACATGGTCAGGCAGGAATAGCCCACGCCATTTCTGCTGAATGCCAGCACACACGATACACAGTTCATGTATGTCAGTAATTTTGCTTTCACACCAACTGTAATGCCAACCATACAAGAAAAGACAGTATCTGCTATGGAGTTGGAGCATCTCAGAGAATTTCTAAAATGCTAGGTGCTATTGCACAGTACAATTACTCTAGTAACAAAGGTGATTAAGGTAATTACAGCTAAATTAGTCAAACACCTTATGGTTAAACTATGCCACTCTGATGTGGTTTTGATGACCATCTTCACTGCCAGAGAGGAGAAAAACCTTCACTACTGGAGGGAGATGCAAGTGAAATCACACCAGAGGATATCTAATTTTTTTTTTTTTTTCTTTCAATAAATGTGAGCTTACAACACAGACCAGTACTTTGCATCATGAGGGTCTGGCAGTTTTGATCAGTCCTAGGATCTGGATTTTCTGTTTCATTAAACTATGGCCTCATTCAAGCAGAGTACTCAGCTTTTATGGATAGCTTGCAAATTGATAGTCACAGCCTTCTCACAGAACTACGTATCCGAACAGGGACACGGAGAGAAAACTCCCTACATTTTGTAAGTAAATGACTTGTGTCTTTACCCCACCTCTGATGGTGTGGGGCTGATGGAGAGACATTTGTGTAGACTGGTGAATGCCTGTGCAGCTGACCTAGATAAGGAGAAAAGAGACAAGGCAAAACAACTCAGCTGAGTCCAGCAGCGACAGGACTGAACTAGCAGAGGTGTTTTTACAGGGATGTTGCAGAAACTGGAAGGCCATCTGGGTCACGGATGAATGTCAGAGTAGGAAGCAGCTCGTGTTTCTTAACTGGCATAGAGGATCAGTGCACGGGAGGGTGCAAGGTCTCCATCACTGGGAAGCAGGTGACAGATAGAGATCCATCCTCACTGCAGAGTTGGGTAAAAGGATCTCCTAAACAAACTTTCAATCATTCAATGGCTGTAGGCTGTGTCAGTTTGGGACACAGGATGGAGAAGGAAGTCAAGGGGACACTTCCTAAAGGGAGGATGTGGTAAGTCTGGGAGGCAGCTGCCAGAGGACAGAAGAGTTCGGAATTACACAGACAGCAACAACTCCTTAGTTTTCTGCTGCAAGAGACCAAAAGGGAGATTTTCTGGAGGTGCCGTTACTCACCATAGCTGCAAGACAGCACAACAGGCCTGGTCCTTGTGATGCTGTTCCCATGGTAAACCTCACAAACAAACTCTCCAGGCACAGTTTTGTCCAGCCGGACCTTCTTCCCACCGTCCTTAACGCAAGCCTCAGGGGCACTCAGCGCGGTGCCATTCAGCAGCCACCGAAAGCTGGTGCTCTCGTTGCTGGTCACGTCGCAGGACAACTCTCCGGTCCCATTAGGGAAGCACTGGATACCAATGACCGGCTCTGGTCACACATAGCACGGGGCAACGGGAACAGGGAGGAAAGAGAGAGGTGAGGAGCAGACTCAGCAGTGAACATGAGCTGGACAGGAGCTTCCCTTACTGGCAGCCTTGCTACCACCGCATTTATGGGTAGCCAGGGAGCACAGAAGTAAGTCACCAGGCTCTTCAGTGCCTGCTCCCAGCCCTAAAATGCTTAGCAGTGCCCACCCCCACCGTGCTAGTGACTCTTGGTCCCTATTTTGGGGATGCCATAAAAATCTAGCATCTCTTCATTTTCCTTACTGAAATTGAAAAAGCAAAAAATAAGAGACCCTGATGTGGGAGGATGATGGAAACACTCAAAGCATCTGCCAGCCAGAGGCTTCCTCTGTAATCAGCAGATAACCGTAGCTTCAGAGGAGACTCAGCCCTCTCATCCACCAGGGGTTTGTGCTTTCGCTGTCACTCTGCCTCTTCTTCCATTTTAGGCAGGAACGAGTACAAATCATGCCCAACATAGGTATCAACACCAGACACCTGCAGTTAGATAGGATAATTTAAACCCAAGTAATTAATCATTGATATTACTACATTTTCCTGAATTTCTCTCTTTCAGCCTACTACAAAGAGCCAATCTATTTTCTACATTTGCCACTTTGCGAATACAGACTAGGCAGAGAAGTGGCATGGTTTTATGACAGTAAAAGTCACATCGAGAGCATCTATGCAAACATCCATGTAAATAAGCTCAGAAGTCACTTTCTTCAACTAGGACATAATCTTCAGCTAAAATTCACTGCCTCCAGAAATACCTTTGTTGTGAAATTGTTTCCCTGACTTAGGTGTGGCAACAGAACACAAGGAGGAGACAAAAGTTCCCAAAGCAAATCCACCGAAATGGAGGTTAAACCCAGGACACTTCTGTAGTCTTTGCCTACTTCCAGTCTAAGCCCCTGATCTTCATGCCGAGGAGTCACATCTTTGACCTACTCTGCGCAGCAGTTCCGCCTGTTTGAGCCCAAAAGGTGTAAGGATTCATTTATCTTCACTGAGACCAGTTTGCTCAGACATTTTCATTACAATTTCATACGCTTCAATTTCTCTTAGAAGTGTGCGTAAGTGAAAGCCCTGCAAAAGGAACGGTGGAGATGAGGACGAGAGCAATGGTCGCTGGCTGGGTGGAGCACTATTCAGCAGGGCGGCAAACCCGTTTAAGCCTTCTCCATATTAACCCAAGCAATGAGCTGGATCCTGTACAGAAGCGACTTTGTTTCGGTCTTCTCACCCCGCAGATGGATGAGCAGGCACACGAAGGGGAGCAACAATTCGGAGGCCACAGGGAGAACAGTAGGGAGACTGGCATGGTAAGGTACCTGTCGCTGGTCTCTGAATAGACCCAGAAGATGCTGACCTCCAAGCTGCTCAGGGGCAGCTAAGAATCAGAAAGTCACACACGGGTTCCTTTAGGACTTTTCCTCGGCTGCATGAAGCAGGGGAAAAAGCCAGCACGCCTCAACCCAGACCTGCACAGAAGTCCAGTTCAGTTTCCAGAGCCAAGTCAGGTAGGGTTGACGCCTTAAAGAAGCATGACCACAGGCAGCAAAATGCTGTCAGTCAGTGAGAGCTTTCGTGAGAGCCATCAGGAAGGGGACTCTGGAAACGGACTGAAATCTCCAGCTACATGTCTACATACTGTAGGCTCAACTTTACAACACTTCATGCTGCTGTCTCTTACATCAGGGAAAAATAGCAATAGGCTGGCCTCAAGGAAGGCTCGACAGACAGCAGAGACCAACAACGCGGATGCAAAAAGCATCCCTTAGTTTACACTCACCATTACTGCTCCCTGAGGTGCTAGAGACTTACAAAGCTGTTCCAGAGGCACCTATAGCTCCTGCAAGCTCTAGTGGTCTCTTAAGAAGAATTTCAAGACACCAGCTTCCAGCCAGGCTCACAAGTTCAAAAGCTGCTTGTTGCTAAGAAGGCCACTTACCAAATACTTCCAGTGTAAAAGATCTGTTGGTGTTGTGAAAAACAAACTCGTATTTTCCTTCATCCTCTTTCTCCACACTCCTCAGCACTAGGGAGCCGTTCTGCAAGTTCAGGCATCTGCTGGCCGAAGTGCCGCACTCGGCCAACAAAGTATCATTTAAGACAGCTGTCAAGCATCTCACATCCCTCTTGCTCATTCCGGAAAGGTTCTGCAGACTTTGAATTCCCACAGAAAAGACTGCTGAGCCACCGCTGAGTACACCGGTCGAGGCGACAGACCCTGAAAGGAGAGGCACAGACTGTGGGCAGCAAGCTTGCTGTGTCCATCCATCCCCTCTCGGCTGCCTCCCAGAAAGGCAAATGCCCAGCTGAGACATAAGAGGGACAGACCCAGCCCTAGTGACAGGCTGGAATCACCAGTAGTTGAAAATCAGAGGAGTGGGAAGCCTTCTATAAAGGCCAGCTTTCCCCTCTGATAACATGGGAGCAGTGCGCGCACCATGCACAGAGGGTGACGGAAGGCTGGTCTCCCCAGATTTGACATGACCATCTACCACCCCCCCTCAGAGCTGAGAGACTGTGCAAAGAAAGATCCTCAGGGAATCGATGCCATAGATCTTGTACAGAGGGTAGAAACACAACTGCTGCCTGCATAGCTGCTTTTATACGAAGAGTAAGGTCGCAGTTTTAGCTTGAACAAGTCTCACAGAATCCTTGCACATTATTAAGTTGCTGTGCGCAAATCAGAGATGGGTAAATGGCAGGGCGACAGCAGCTCAGGGACTAACTCAAGGTCACACCAAGCATTAGGAGCGGGACCATGTTGCTCTCCAGCCCCTCCAGCCAGCATTCTGCATACAAGGACCTTATGTTCTCCACCGAAATGCTTTTACAGACGCAGTACACTGAGAAAGTACTATATTGTTAGTTATCATTCATTTACTAGAAAAAATAATCTGTCTTACTTTGGTCTGACTGCCCCTTTCATGCATTAGCAGTTACACTATTCGATGTCTCCCCAAACCTGGTAGAGTCCTTAAAAGATCTTGGAGCAAAATTAAGGTGTCTGCTCATCTAGGCAAATCTGTGCCAGCTTCATAAAGAAAAATCCCACTTACCATGAGTAACAGTTATTATCACCAGCAAGCACTGCAGAGTAAAAGGAGAGCTGAAGTCCATTTTAAAGAGCTCCTTGCATCATATGCTGAGAAGACGATCTCGCTACAGACCTCAGTGAATATAGCGTTCAGGAAATGATGTCAGAAGCAAGAGTGAAAAAAAAAAAGAAAAGAAACTCCATAGTGGACAGATTGAATGATGTTTCAAAATAGACCTGCAAGGTTTTGGGTGACTGAACTCGGGCTAAACCAACACGAGCCACAATGTGCTCTGCAAAGTCCTGCACCTTGGAGCTAGCTGCAAGTCTGAGAACAGGGCTCAGAGGTGAGGAGACAAAAATATCGCCTGGTCAGCTCACCCCATTTAAGAAGATGCTAATGCCGAAACCGAGCAAAGGCGCAACACCTATTTCTTTCATCCTTTTTCAGTTTATCAAAGTACAGCATCCCCACGCTGGGAAGAGAAATCAGTCCAGTTGGATAAAGCACTGCACATGCAGACCAGCTGTTTTTCTGAAATAGCAGAGAGTCTCACTAGCAGGAGGTGTGGGAGAAGGCTCCCCCTCTGTACGCAAAGGCTGTGTTGCCAGCCTGAACTTTGCTGGGCTCTTCCAACGACTGAATGGTACCTGCCACGCAGGAAAAGGCTCCATACAGTCACCCCAAGCAAAGAATAAAGGTTACAGGAAGTTAAATTGCATTGCAAAACTGGACTGAATGCAGCCCAAAAGCCGCCCTGGCTCTTTTTGGAGTGCAGATCCCAAAGACAAGTCTGAAAAGCTGCTCTTGAAGAACCGCTGTGAACCCGCAATCTACAGGGCCACACAGGGCCAGATACTTTGTTCGCACTTGTTGAGATGGCTTAAAGCTCACTGGCATTTTGCACTGAGTGCCAAGGTAGATTGCACAAGTAACACAGCAGAAACCCTCTCACTTGCTGTAAACTGCCATAGCATTAGAGCCAACATCTGGCTTTTTTTAGACGTTCTTAGCAGATGTGCTGGGGAATAACTGTGACAGCAGTTCGGGATGCGGCTGGGAATCTTACACTTTCGTGCCGTTTCTCTGGACACAGACATAGACACAGCCCATTAAGGAAGCTCCACATGGTGGAATTACATTTATGCACACATTTCTGAGAAATGGTTAAACCCCTTGTGTTGTGGTCTGCACTATTTTTCAAACAATTTGGCTCTGCTTGATAATTCCACATTTCAGCCAGTGGCTTGGTCCCTCTGACTTCTTAGCAATGACAATTACATCTCACCTCCTGCTCCCAGTGTCCCAAATTTACAAGTTTATTCAAGGCTACCATAGCACCATCCTGTCTTTATCATATGTGCATAAGACAGGCCCAAATTGATCTAAGATGTGACAGAAATAGCCTTCTCTGAGAAAAGCAGTGAAGTGAGTCTTCAGTCACTCACAGCAGTGCAGAGGAAGGGGGAGAGAGAAAAGTATTTACGGTAAGAAACACTTTCATTTCCTTCTGTGCTGCTGAAAATGACATGAAGAAAATCTCTCAAATACCACTGCAAGACTAGGGCTAACCATCTGCCTCGGATGTGCACATTCAACTTCATCTCACCTTCATGCTTGAAGGGCAAGCTGGTAGAGCTCAGGGTTGCAGTGCTGTGGTGGAGACACGAGACAGAACAGAAAGTATGTGCAGAGCCCCTTCAAAATAGCACCCCAAAACGTTCAGAATCTCAGAAAAACAACAAAATGCAAAAGGGGTCTGCATACAGCCAAATCCAGCAAAAGTTCACCTTCTCCTCCAGCCAATGATAGCAGCCTCCAGACCTCACTTACAGATTTGCAGTAAAATCAAAGAAAAATATGGCCTTTCTACTGTAGCTCTGTTGTTATAGAAGTGACTCTGCATGACTGTGACATTGCGGTGTCCTGTATTTAGTCTCCCTCTCGGTGACTCCAGGGCAAATGAGTACATTTATGAGTTCAATATTTCTGACTGCAAGTGCCCCATACATCATGCAGTACATGAAGTCCCATTAGGTTTCAAAAAAAAAAAAAAAAAAGAAAGAAATCACAGCCAGGATAAAGATGACAGCACATGCAC